>VNJT01009757.1:0-20239 GCA_008042655.1 Drosophila burlai | reverse complement strand
TCCGCCCGCTTATCAGCTTTATCTGCAATAAATTCGCACTTTACTATTCCGCTCAGAAAAACTAAAGAAGGCGCTTGGTGAACATCACACTACACTCCGTGGGGGGGCTTACATTGCCGGTTCAGCAGGTTTTGCATCTTTCGCTTAAGCCGCTCTCGCAAATTGGGTCGACCTCCACTGCTCGGGTGTCCAGAGCCCTGTAAAGGTCACAATGTGGATATTTAGCTCACTCAAAACGGGATTGAGATGTCAAGATATCAAGGGGAGCAAGGGCGAACTGTCGAAAGTGTGGTGGAAAGTTGGGTTCGGTCAATACGTGCATGTAGATCTACCGTCAGTTGTTGACTTCCACTGACTATCTATGGGGATAGATACAAGCAATGTTCGGCCACCGAAGCTTAAAATGCCAATGCATACGGATTGCTGAACAATAAAGTTTTCTTTATTACAACTTTTCTATATTCAGAACTGTGTTTAAAAATATTCTTTATTAACAAGATGCTTAACGCCCGTGCATTTCAATTGCCATATTCAATCAGAGTGCAAAAAAATCGCAGGCGTTACTAATCTTGTTATTTTAAGGTCTTAAGTGCAACCTTAATAGAAAGCTGGAGAGGGAGTTATGTGCCTGAGAGCAAGAAGGACTGGGAGCTATTCTTGGTAAGGATGACTATTTTTACTTCTTTCAGTTCTCACAAAATTGGGTTACGTTTTTCCTTATTAAATTTCTCTCAAGCCTACGAAATATTTGTCCCTGATTTATGAAAGAGTTCAAGAAACAGACAAAAGAAGACGCAGATAAACAGGATTCAAGAAATCCACTCAGCTTTGAGCATCAAGGGTTGGAAATTGCATTTTTTTTACTGCGTTGCCGCAATGACTGGCAATGACTGCTGCATTGGCATTCGGGAAGAGAAGGGACACGGAACACAATGGATGCATCAACAACAAGGGGACAGGACAGAACAGGCAGGGATGGTAAAGTCATTGGTCAGGGGAGAGGGAACGAGAACACGGTGCTGCCTTCTTGGGTCCGAATGTTGCTACTAATTGGCTTGGATTGCGGATGGCGGATTGCGGATTGCGGAAGGCTGAGACGTGAATTTTGTGGTGTACTCCAGTTAGGTGGGGCATGAGACACTTGGCTTTGCTTACTGACTTTGGTTTCGGTAGCAGAACTATATTTGCCTGTTTGATTACCCGTGCTGCTCGACGAAGACATGGCCGGCTGGAGAGCATGGGATCGCTCTGACCTGGAACAGAGAGAGAGAGGGCACAGCATTAGTCGCTGCTCAAAGCTGGTCATTCATTTGGAGGGGACACTCTCTGGCGGATGTACTTTACCACTCTTTGCTCTTTGCAGCACAAACTTACGCAGTGTCCACTTCCATTTCATCGGAATCCTCAGCTCGCTTGCCCAACTGCTGCTGCTGCTGCAGATCCTCGTTGTCGCTGGCCTCGCTGGCCTCCGCTCCCGACGACGACGAGGAGGACGACGTATCATTTGCTCTCTTTCGCCCGTAGTAGCGTTTTAGTGGCGGGGGTGGCGCCTCGACCACCTGCGGTTGCTCAGCAGCCGGACCGCTCGCTGTCGCCACCGATTGGTTCAAGTTGAGAACTCGCGATGGTAAGGGATAGCTAATCATGGGAGGAGCAGCCTTCACCAGAGGCGCCTGCTGCTGCTGCTGCTGCTGGAGCATCTTTACTGTGGATGTTGTCGTTGTGGTTGTGGTGCTCAGGCAATATCCGCCCACTGTGGCTGCTGACATGGGTGCGACGACCTTCTTCTTGGAGTGCGAGGGGGAGCGACTCCTCCGCCTGTAGGAGCTGCCACTGGAGCTGCGCGAAGAGTAGGAGTAGCGCTTCTTGGACCGCTTGTAGCTGGGGCTGCGCGACTTGTAGCGCTTCCACGAGCTAGAGCGCGAGCGGGTACGCGACCTGGATCTAGACCTGGTGCGGGATCTGGATCGCGATCGGGACCTGGATCTAGACCTTGATCTGGAGTAGAACCTCCGCCGGCGACGCGAGCGAGTCCGGCTTCTTCTATGATAGCTGCGACTGCGGCGGCTTCTCCTTCGACTGCCACTGCGACTCCTGGAGGCAGAGGCGGCACTCCTTGAGCGGGAGCGGGAACGGGAGTACGAACGAGAGCGGCGTCGGTTGCGCTTGGCCGACTCGTTCATCATCTTCAGCTTGTCCAGGTTGTCCTTAACCTTTTGGGCATAGGAAACCGAGGAGGCGGCAGCCGCCGCACTGGCCGCTGCTCCGCTGCTGGCATTAATACAGGACTCACCCAGCGTCAGGCCGGGCTTCGTCAGATTGATGGTGATCTTGGAATGCGGCTGCATTTCATCCTCGCCACCGAATGAGGTAATGTATGTGATCTTCTCGGGGCCAGCGTCGGCAGGCGAGGGCGACCTCGACTCGCTGTCCTCTTCCTTGTCCTTGTCGTTGCCCTTGCCGCCGGACTTCTTGTCCTTGTCCTCCTTGGCCGCGTAGCTCGGCGGACTGAAGGGTCTATTGGCGATCCTCCGCTCCTTTTGGGCTCTTCGCTCGCGGCGCGACTTGCGCCCGCTCAGCAGCATCTTCTCCTGCTCCTCTTCGCGGGCAATGCGCAAGGCATCCGCCTCGTCCGCATCCTTGGTCAAGTGAGAAAAAAAGTCATTGCTCTTCATGCCGTAATTTCGCCCGCAGGCGTTGAGCTCGTGGGCCTGTGCGGTGTCCAGTTTACCGATGTCAATGGACACGTCCATATCGATGTCCGAATCGGATTCGTCGGAGCCCTCGCCCTTGTCGCCTTTGGCAATCACTGCTGGTGCAGCTGGTGCTCCTCCTCCTCCGCCTCCGCCTCCCACAGTTGCTGCTGAACTTGCGGCCGCCCCAAAGGGCTGAGGACCAATGGTGGCTGTATCTCCCGCATCGTCGTACGAGTAGCCAATTGTGGCTCCCCCCGATTTCTGCTTCTTTTTGGCCAGATTGCGTTCCGCCTCCAGCTGGGCATTGGCTCCAAACTGCTCCTCCAAGTAGAGCTGGTGCAAGAACTTGTCCTCACTGACATTAAGGAAGTCGTTCTGGGCCAGGATACGGTAGCGTTCATAGTTTAACTGCCGCTCCTCGGCGGTTAGCTCTGAATCCGCCTCTGTTCCTTCGCCACCACCCTTGGTTACAGCCGGGATGTGGTCCAGATGAGCTCGCACATCAAAGCGGTCGATAAGGTTATCCTGCTGACCCTGCCAAGGCACTCTGCAAATGGGAGGAAGCACTTTTAGTCATCGCAGCCGACCCAAAACCTGGAATGTAGAGGGTTTCAAGCTCCAACTCAATATCACTTGCATGATTGCGGCTCCATCGCCGGCGGCCGCTACCGCTGGGTCTAGATATATTTTGCTGCGCCGACCGTGCAGCTGCAGGAACTGCGTGGGATCCGCCTGGATCTTGTCGTAGAAGTACTGACGCCGCTCCGCCCGCTTGCGGTAGTCCACGATCAGGCCGCGGATCTTGCGTTCCTGCTTGCGCGCCTCGTGCCACATGTTGCTCCGTGCTACGCCGACTGCCCAATGAGTAGCGTTCGCCACTTACAATGTCCTCGCACAGCACCCGGCAAATCGAGTCCTGTTCCAATTCCTTCGTCTGCTTCGTTTCGATTTTTTTTGGGGAGTGTGGCCGCAGTGTGACCGTATCTGCAGCAAGCGTAAATGCCGAACAATATCAGGGAATACAACGAGCCGGCTTTCTATTATTTCACTGATATCTACAATTGATTTATAGAATGTTGGGATAACTAAATTTTGTTTCTGTATTGCGTACAATGTAAGCTCATTTCTATTTTTGCATTAAAAATTGGAAATGAATGACGGGTTCAAGCAGGGGTTGACACTCAACTTTGGTCATACTAATCTTTATCCTTTCGATATGTTAAATATTCGTTCTAATTAGCTTGCTCCACCGTAAGAATTCCAAATCACTTATTGGAATTATCCTCAAAGCTTTCGAGAATACCCCATACACACCATATTTTATTAACTTCTTTTTAATACTTATTTTCGTTCAAACGTCCGTTATTTTTTCTTGCTGTTGGCAACGCCGCCGAGCCTGCGCCCTGCCCACCGGTGGTGGAAACAGGACAACAAAGGGACAATAAATAACAAGCCAAACTGGAATGGGCCACAACACAACAATTGTCTCTCGTCGCCTTTAGCGGCATCGATTTTGAGGGGAACACATCCACAGCTACATTCGCAGGGCACTCACGGGGATTTGTGTGCGGAAGGAAGCGGCGCAGGAACGGAAGCGAAGACAGAACGAGTCCAGCTCGTTTTGCTGATCCAGTTTTCATGTCCTCCGACAGACGCTTCTTCTTCGCAGCGGATCTCGGATATAATGACACAGCCGAAGTGGAGAACAATGAGGGCGGCGGGCTGTATCCGTCCATCTGCAAGGACAGGATCGAGGACAAAGGAAACAACAACGAGGCGGATGTGGCAGTGGAAGCTAACAAGGACGACCAGGACCAGGACCCCGACGACTCGGAATTCCTGCAGGACGTGCCCTACTCCTCGAGCAGCATCGATCGCAGCTCGGTGGGCTCCATCCCGTGGGCGGACGACGCCATCAAGAAGAACTTGCTGGACTGGGAGCGGGTAGAGCGACTGCTGAGCGGGGAGGAGCCGCTGTCGGAGCAGGAGCCGGAGCTGAGCAACGAAATAGCCGACTGGCATCGCAAGTTCCCTATCTTGTTGGGACGCAGGACGCGGCCGATGCGTCACCACAGTTTCGATAGCCAGGCGAGAGAAGACATAGACTCAATTTCCAATCTTAGTCTCAACTCTGTGGACGACGAAGACGATGAGGAGGCGGAGGATGGTTTCCTTACGCCCACGGCCGAGCTGCAGCAGCGGCATCATCAGCCCGTGTCCCGCCCATATCTGCGTCACAGCCAGAAGAAGCTAGTGGATCTGCTCGATAGAGATCTGCGCGTCACCTCCGTCTCGGTGAAACTGCTCAAACGGCAACGCAGTCAGCAGCACCAACCTCAGATGCCGATCTCGGCCACGACGCAGTCCTCGGCCCGCCTCCGTATGCCGCCCATTCTAAACGTGCTGGACACTAACCGCCGCTTTAGGGGATTGCTCAACAACCGCAGCTTCGTTCAGCTAACCCAGGTGCAGCAAAAGGAGCAGCAGCAGCAGCAGCATCAGGCCAAGTCCGCTGTTCTGCCCCATCAGGGAAATCGCTCCTCCGCCTGGCACATGCCCATGGCTGCCAGTCGATTCTTCAACAACAAAAATGCGATTGTGCTGCCGTCGCTCAATCTGGGCAGGCATAGGGGGGAGCTGGTCACCACCACGGCCACGTCCAGCCAAAGCAACTCAAGCGGCGGCGGCGGGCATAATAGTCACGGCCACAGCAACAGTTCCTCCAACCGCTCAACGATGCATCATCCCTTTGGACTGGCCAGCGTCTCTAGCAACACACCATCGACGGGGCGGTCCATATCGGCAGCAGTGCATCATCCGCGCTCCGAATTTGCGCCGAGCAGTGCCTTCTACATACCCTACAGTGCCTCGAAATTCAAAGCCTTTAAATAACCTCAAGCAATAAAACTGAAAGCAAAAGGATGAGGGACTGGCTACTTTTTGGGATGGGATTTAAGTTGGGCAAGTGAAGTGAATTGCAGAAATTATCTGACAACAAAAATGAATTTAATAAGTATTTTAAATATTAAATATTCTTAAATGTTCGCTGTGGTGCGCTGTATTTTGATCCATTTATGAAACCCGACTTTATCTCGATATCTCGAAAATTCAAGTTTCCTGGAAAGTTTCAAAAATTTTCGTTGGGCCCACAAAAGACCAAGAATGATTAATTGATTTTAAAAAGTTAATGCATTTATTTTCCTTGACAATTAAGAAAATACGCTTATAAAAATAAATATTTTACCTTTTTCTGCTACACCGCCAGTGATAATTGCAAACAGAATTAAATATCTATACAAGACCGATCTACTCTATTAATAATTTGGTTTTCACCCATCTCACTACAAGCCCATGTTGTCCAGGCGCAGACGTCCGTCGTGCTCGGTGAGGTAAAGGGTGTCCGCCAGGCACTGCTCCGTAATCAACTCCTCAACGCGATCGTGCATCTGAACAGAGGAAAACATGAATTAATTATTGCTGTTGAACCCAGTAATATATGAAATATCATACTCCTTTTGCCTTATGCTGGCCAAGGACTTCGGGATACTTAAAGGCGGGCCCAAAGTTTACGCTGACCGTGGCACTCTTGTGGATAGAAATGGCCGGGAAGTAACTGCCGGCGTAGATTTCCTCGAATGCCACCCCCTGCGACTGGCCGTTCTTGAAGAACTCAATGCGGCTGCCCTGCAGGATGTGTAGATTCTTAAGCGTCTCGGTGATCTTGTCCTTGTCCTCATAGTATAAATGCGACTTGAACTTGACCAGCGGCTGTGGAAGATGGCACAAATGCACAGTTAGGGTTGCTTTCAATAGAAGCATAATGGGAAATGAGAAATCAAATCTACATTCTATTAAAAGGGTATTTCTCTTATCGTAAATATGGGTTAATTAGCGAGTTTGACCCCTAACTGCAAGCAGGAAACGCAAACCGGATAAGGTACACAGTTTACTTGCTCTCACCCGATCTTTGAAAGTGTTGGGAAGATAATCCAGTGCCGACTCCTCGGGCAATTCGATCAGGAAGCCAAGGGTATCCCCCTCCACGTATGCATCGCTGTAGTGCTTGCCGTGGCTTTCTGTGAACTTGGTGCCCTTGCGGGATCGCCAGGAGTAGCCAAACTTGTCGTATCCCAGCGGGGCCTGAAGGTTTCCATACTCCCGACCCCAGCCAAGGCGGGTGGCAGCGCCCTCGGGCATTTCCTCAATGGTGATCTCGTAGTACCAGCAGCCTCGGTTGACAGCTGCGGGATGACACTCGACTATAATGGTTTTCCTTGAGGGGATGTACAAATAATTACTTACAGTGGGTGGCTCGCACCATGCAGTAGCCCCGCTCCCCTGTCACCGCCAGTCGATCCTCACTGATCTTCAGCTGCGGCGCCCGGTCGTGGAGCGCCAGAAGCACGGAATGGGGCACAAGCGTACGGTACAACCAGCCCGGAATGGGCTTCCCGGCCCAGTCGGAGCTTTCGTCGAACTCCTGCCGAAAGGGAGCGTGCGGATCGGGCTCGGCTAGTATGTAGCGGTAGCCATCCTTGTTAAAGGGGTGCTCCAGCGGATAGCCGTGCGGCGGAAGCTTCACGTTGGCGGTGATGTCGGAACTGGGGCGACCCTTCTTGCCCGTAGGACCGGAGTCCGTGCCAGGAAACTTGCGTTTCTGCCTATTGTTCTTGGCAAGGGCAGCTAGAGAGCGGTGGAAAAAAAAAGGGAGGAGCATTAGTTTACCAGCTATGTACGTGACTGGGCAAAGTTCGAGGCGGAGGTTGCCATCGGGAGCCGCTTACACTCCTCTTCCGGAAACGATGACGCCATGACAGGACACAATTGGGCAGCCGGCGGAGCCAGGAGAGTTCCTATTGCGTCGCGCTCAAAATCAAATCAAATCAAAATCAATTCCACCGACTGCACACATCCAAGCCACACACACACGCGGGCCTACAACAGTGGTGTCCGGAGCGTAACTATTTATTCATTCGTATTTGTTAGTAATGAATGAGCCAAGTTGCGTTGAGCGTTTCTGCAGCCCCACCCCGCCCACAATCTGACTACGTGGGGCTGCCAGATGTGCTCTCTTCGCTCGCTCTCTTCCCCCTGCCAGCGTGAGTGTGTGCGTGTGTGTACGATCCCCTTTCCGCTTGTTTGCTTTGCCAAACAGCAGCGAAAGAGCGTGCGAAACGGAGCAGCGAATTGGGAGAGCGAGATTTGTTTTGTTTGCGGAGAGTGTGCGAAGCGAAACGGCCGATAAATAGCACGAGGAAAGGTTAAGTATTCGCCAAGCGGACAGAACGCCGACCACTGTGCGAAAGTCAGCTGGGCGACCAGTGTTGCCAATTCAGCTGGTTGGCTTCTTTTTTATTTGTAGGTTTTCCCTGCTGTTAGCACCACTCTAATCCTTCTTTATCGCTTTTTAAACTTTAATCCGATTTGATACCTTTTTACTTGTGTGTTTGCCCCATTTGTTCCTCCTAAAGCCTCTCCCCCGTGGACTCACCTTGGGTGTAGCCATCGTCAGTCAGACGGAGAGCTCCACTCTTGCTCATACTCTCGTAGTTGGGCTTAATGATCCGCAGATCCTGGTGGAATAGCCCGTACATAGAGCCGTGCTCAGAGTGCTCCTCGTAGGTGAACAGCGTCTGAACATCCTTCACCAGTGACCGTTGCACGGTGCTGTACCACGACTGGGTGAGCCTCCGGGGCATCGTAGTCATGGCCTCCCAGTACTGCTCGATGTAGGGAATGATCTCCTTGTCCTTGCTGAACTGGGACTGTCGCTTGCCCTCCCGGGCAGCTGCCTGTTGCATATTGGCGATGGCGCAGTGGCACATCTGGGAAATGGCTGGATAATATGGGAATGGATTAATTATTAACAGAGGAGCGCAGGGAAGAGGCCACTTCGCTGTCACTTACTCGCTTGGCTCTTGCGGAAGCTCTCCAGCCCGGTGGCGGAGCAGTTCTTGCAGACGAACACGTAGTTGGTGATGAAGGGCAGCAGCTTGCCCTTGCCCAGCTGGTAGGAGACGCACGACTCGTGCACCCAGCGCGCACAGGTGGCGCAAAGTAGCTCCACAATGTTCAGGTTGCGCTCCTTCCCGCTAAAAACAATCGCGGCTTATCAGTGCGAGAAGCAAACAAAGCAGGCCAAGCATTTCCCCTCCTCACCAGTAACAAACGCCGGCGGCGGAGCGCGTCTCCTGGGATTTCTCCTCCTCGGCATTGAAGTTCACCTCGGAGCTGGACTCCGTGGGCGAGCTGGTCTCCATCGGGATCTCCTCCATGGCAGTGTGGGGCGGGCGCGATGGGTTTTCAGTCAGTAAACGGCATGTAAACAAAATTTTTCGCCGGCGGATTATTGGTTGCGTGGGCAGTGTGACCGTTTGGCAGAACACATGGACCCGGAGCCGAAAATGCCACCATCGATAGGCGGCTGGCGATAGACGATAGCCGATAGACGCAAACATTTCACCACAGGCGACAACTCTGGCTCTTGCTTCGATTGTAAATTGTACATATATACATATATATTCCTACATATATATGTCCGAGTGTAGAATTATCATTTTTTTGTTGCCGAAAAACATTGTTTCGTGGTGAGAGCGAGGGCGCCATCCTAAATGGCATTGCACGACCGCCGGGAGCGAGCCGAGCGAACAACGAATACCACCGCGTCCAAGTGTACGAGACTCCGCCATCGCCAGCGACGACTCGGCCAGCGATTCCGATTCCCCGTCTAGAGTTTTGGCTCCTAGACAGCGCGGAGTCCTGCACGTACAACGAACGAACCGACTCGATCCGTTCCCATCGAAGCGCGCGCGTGTCGCCAGCGGGGCACCATGTCCATTTGCGAGGTGTGCCCCGACTTCCAGAATCTCCTCGAGCTGTGTAAGTGAAAATCGCCAATCGGCGGCAAGTGTCCCGCATTCACAAGCCCCTTTTCCCCCCTCTCCCCTCTCCTCTCCTCTTTCTTCTTTTCTTGCTCCCCTTGCAGACGAGGTGCGCGTGGCCAGCTCAGATCTGAAATTCCAGCTGCTGCTGAAGAGCGAGATCGAGACGACGTTCAACTACATCCAGTCCTGGCCGCAGCGCCAATGCCTGTGTCTGTACCGGGACACCAAGAACTACGATCGGTTTAACCTGGTGGTGCAGTCGCTGATCTGCCTGACGGTGCAGCACCTGAAGCACATCGACCACCTCATCGACAACTACAAAAGGCTCACGGCCAGCGCGGCCCAGGTGGTGGCTCAGGCGCAGCAGCAGCAGCAGCAGCAGCAGCGCGACGAAGCAGATGCCCAATCGGAGGCAGCCACTTCCTCCGCTGCCACCGCCACTGCCGGTCCCGAGGAGGCCAAAAAAAAAGAGGAGCCGGCCGGCATCGAGGAATCGCAGGGTTCGGGCGATGGGCCAGCCAAGAAGCCGCCTCATACCCCAGTGGGTCCCAGCACTCCCCCGCCACTGCCGCCGCCTCCAGCTACACATAAACCCCACCTGCAGTACACCGAGGAGCCATGGATCCTGCCCGAGGTGGAGAAACTGCTGGTGCTGGTGTCCAAGGTGTTCCTACTGAACTTCCCGCTGTACATTGCCCACAAGCATGGCATGCACTCGCGCCTCGACGACCTGCAGGCGGAGGAGGCGCACCACCTGGCCCTCATCTGCGACCTGCACGACAACGACCTTCCCATTTACCTGCTGCGCAACGTGAGCCTCTTCTGCAACTCGGGCGGCTTTGGGGCCATGTCGCTGTGCTTCGAGCACCCCGACCTGCCGGTGTCCACCGCGCACTCGATGACCGCCGCCATCTCGAACGTGAAGCTCTGGCTGAACTACCACTGCAACACGCAGCTGTTTGTGCCGCTGCGCAGTCGCATCCTGCAGTACATGTGCAAGCTGTCGGACCAGAGCCTGCGCTCCGCCGCCACCCGGGCCATGGCCGACTTTGTGTGGTCCTCCATGCGCGATCCCCTGGACGTGACGGTCAACTTTGACACCGAGGGCCTGGCCCTGGCCTTCAAGTACTTTACATCGACAACGCTGACCATGCGGCTGGCAGGTGGGTTGAAACCCTTTCTCGCAAGGAAGCTGATCCCAAGATCCCAAGATCCCAAATAATCGCATTTACATTCCAGGCATGGCCCAGATCAACGCGCACATCAACCTCTTCAATGAGATCTGCACCACGGAGACGGTGAACGAGGTGGAGTTGTTTGGCCAGCGCATCGCCAACTGGCTGACCGAGAACCACATTGTGCAGCACCTCTTCGGTCCGAATCTGCATGTGGAGATCGTGAAGCAGGCGCACGTCCTGCTCAATTTCCTGGCTGTGGAGAACCAGATCTCCGAGGAGGACATCAAGCTCATCTGGCAGGCCACACAGCTGAAGCACTGCTCCAAGACAATCTACGACATTCTGCCGTCGCTGGTCAAGAACCTGGCACCGCGCCCCGCCATGCACCTCTACTCACTGCTCTGCCGCATGGACCCCAAGGAGCACACCGAGCAGAGCATCTACATTGCGTCCGCGCTGACCAAGCAGCTGTGGTCCCGCGACTGCTCGCGCAACCAGATGAACCTCATCCAAGACCACATTCTGGGCTCCAATGTCACCGCCTCGAGCTCGGACAGCGGCAGCATCGAGGGCAGCAACACGGAGGACGACCATGTCGCCGACGACAGCAGCATTGCAAGCGGCGGCGGCGGTGGCGGTAACGCCGGAGTTGTTGGCCAAAAGAGTCCCATAGATGGGGTTACGCCGTGCAAGCAGGCGCGTCATAGGCGACACATCTGCGACCCCACCACCGAGAAGGGCAACCCGTTGGGAGCCGAGGACAAGGCCAAAGTGGACATGGTGTACGTAGAAACGCTCTCTCTCTAAGGGGAGACTTGTACTAATCTTCAATCCCCCCCAGGAATAACCGCATCGTGAACATCATCGACAACACCAGCAGCGAGGAGGAGCTGCAGTCGCGGGCGGCCCTTGAACTCCAGCTGCACCGCAGCCGGAAAAAGACGAGCAACAAGCGGCGTCGCCAGAAGGCCCGAGAGCAACTGATGCTGCCGCATGAGCTGGTGGAGATCTGGGACGGAGCCGAGGATGTCCCCAGCAGCGACGAGGCAGATGCCGACGGCGACGAGGGTGAGGGTGAGCTCCTAGCGGATAGCGACGATTGCAGCGACGGAGCAGCCAGCAGCCAGCTGGTGCCGGACGCTGTCCTCAAGCACCTCCAGGGCGAGGGGCCCTATATCCGGGCCATCGAGACGAACATCAGTGAACTGCTTAGCGGCGCCGAGAACGACGGCAGCTACTCCTCCCCGATGAGCAACAAGTCGGAGAAGAACCTGGCCGACTTCGATGACGAGGACGTCTCGCCCTGCGAGGAGGAGCTGGCGCAGCTGGTGAGCAGCTCCCGCGCCAATTGCCGCGACGTTCCGCCCGCCTTTGCCGCTGCGGCCGCCGCCATGATGGTGGCCCAGTCGGCGATGGCATTGCAAAAATCCGGCGAGTCGAATGTGGCGGCTGCTGCTGCTGCCGTAGCCGCGGCCGCAGCGGCCACTGGGAATGCCCAGCAGACGCTGGCCGCCATGAACCGACAGGCGAGTGTGGCAGCTGCCGCTGTGGCGGCTGTGGCTGCTGCAGCCAAGGCCGCCAAGTCGGACTCGGACGTGGATCTGCTGGAAGTGAGGAGCCCCCCAGCGGCGGGCAAGCACCAGTCGCCCAAGGCGCCCAGCGGAGGACTGTCGTCGGTGCAGCAGCCGTCCTTCAAGCTGAACGATGTGTGCCAGCCGGGCAACACGCTGCTGTGGGATCTCCTGCAGGACAATAAAATCGTGAGTCGAGTTTCGTTTGAAGTTCCTTCGGTTTTAGCTAACGTTTAGCTAATCTTCAGGGACAACTGGGTGAGTCGCTAGCTTTAGAGGCGGAGAAGGCTCTGGCCACGCTGCTGTGCTTCAGCATGGACCGCCAGCTGCGGACCAAGTTCATCGAGGGGTGTCTCTACAATGTGGCCAACAACAGGAGCGTCATCGTCAGCCTGCGCCTGCTGCCCAAGCTGTTCGCCTCCTTCCAGCAGTTCCGACCCTCGGACACGCACTCGATGACCCTGTGGGCGGAGCGCAATCACCGCATGATGCAGTGCTTCTTCAACAACATCCGCCACTATGCGCGCCGTCACACCGAGCAGCAGCTGGCCACCACCCAGAATGGGGAGCCGCAGCAGCAAATGTACTCGCACAAGACGCAGGTCTCCGTGCGGCTGCAGTTCCTCTCCTCGATCTTCTCGTCCGTGGGCTCGCCCAAGAGCTTCCGCCTGACGCTGGACCAGCTGGACGCCCTGTGGGAGTGGCTGGCCCACGATCCGGAGTGCGCCGACTGCTACTTTTCGTGGCTGCAGGCCCAGGCCAAGGGGGGCGACCAGCACGCCCTCGGTCTGGAGGCACTGCAGCATTTGTATCTCAAGAAGCTGCCGGAGCTGCGGCCCGAGGAGTTCTCCATGGTGGCGCTGGGCCTCTTCCAGCAGCTGTGCAGCTTTGCCCGCATCGCCATGGCGGAGTACGACAAGCACAGCGAGCAGCAGATCTCCTCCAGCTCCAGCGCCAGCGCCGTGGGCATGTACCACCTGTGGAAGATCGCCCTGCGCGCCCAGAGCAACGAGGTCTCGCTGGCGGCCATCCAGTACATCAACATGTACTACATGGGCCAGCAGCTGCGCCTCGAGAAGGAGTTCGTCTCGCAGTGCATGGACAACCTGGTGCAGACGGCGACAGCGCTGGAGAGGTGAGTGTGGAGCAGGGAGGAGGCTCTCCTTCATGACTTTATGACTCATTTTCACTTCTTTCTTCCAGCATGGACGATGAGAACGCTCTGATGCGGGTACAGCGCGGCCTGCTCCTGTTGAACACTCATTTAGACACATTCCGGCGCCGCTACGCCTTCCATCTGCGCCGCTGGGCCATCGAGGGCAAGGGCATTGGCTCGCACAGCAACCTGAAGAACGAGGGAGCGGGCCCACCGCTGCGCATCGTCCTGCAGCAGGCGGGACTCTCCGAGAAGAGCGTGCTCCAGATGCACGCCTGCGATCTGATCGCCGACCTCAAGGCAGAGGTGTCCAAGTGGTGGGAGAGCCTGCAAACGGGCTCAGGCCTCGTGGCTCCGGTGCTCGGTCTGCTGCTGAGCGATGGACCGCTGCGCATCATCACCCAGGGCCAGGAGCTGACCTCGGACTACGACGAACGGAGCCTGGGGGACGCTGGCTTCAAGGACAATCAGATTGTCTACGTGTCGCTGGGGGGACGTGGCGCCAGGCGCAAGGATTCGAACCTGGAGCACCCGTCGATGCTGCCCCCACCGCCCAAGGAGTGCCTGCCGACGGTGCTGCTGCTGCAGCCGAAGTACTTCGAGAAGCTCTTCTGCCTCATGCAGACTTTAGGAGACATGAAGCCCCAGGTCTCGGTCCCCGTGAATCTGCAGCACCACACCAAGGCGCAGCTGCTGTCGCGTCGCGTGTGGGACATCCTGGCCATGCTGCCCACCAATCCGCACATTCTGGACGCCTTCAAGAGCCTCGTGGCGGATCTCAGCGAACTGGAGCAGCTGGACGCAGCTGCCGGGGCGGAGGAGCAGCTGGCCGCCAAGCGCAAGCAGATCAAGCAGAAGTTCAGGGACCTCCTCGATCCGAACAATCTGCAGAAATTCATGTACTCGCTGCACATTGTCGAGAGCCTGGCCCTCAGCAGTTCCCGGCGAGGCGGCGGCGGCGGCGAGTCCAATGGTAGCCTGGCTCTGGGCCATTCTCCGGACCAAATTCGCGTCAAGAAGTCCTCGATAGGCACACGGAGGCGAAACAGCAACGAGCAGCCAGATGCCACCAAGTCAGGGCAAGGCGAGCTGGAGGCCGTGCTGACACCCACTCCTGGCCAGCAGCAGGATGTGGAGACGGAGGCCAGCAGCAGCAGCGGCGGCGACAAGGAGAACCAGCCGAAGCAGCACAGCAAGCGGCAGAAAAAGACCGCCGACGCCTTCGAGCAGCAGCAGGAAAAGGAGCAGCGGCCGCTGGGCTGCTCCACACCTCCGTCCCCATCCGCGGCGGCGCCACATCCGCCGCCTCCGCCGCCGCTTGCCGCACTCGAGAGGGGCGGCGACAGCAAGTGGAGCGAGGCTTTCGTCAAGTGCGGAGGCCTGCGGCACCTCTACGAGATCTTCAGCGGCGGCCAGCTGCAGCAGAGCGCTCATCCCAAGGAGTTGGCTCTCAACGAGTGGCGTCACGACTGCCTGGCCAGTCTGCTTCGCATCCTCTGGCTCCTGGGATTCGAGGAGCTGCACTCACCGGACGCACACGTGCTGATGTCCCGGCCACACGCCTTCATGCTGCAGCTGATGGAGGTGCCGGAGTGCCTGGCCCGCCTCTCGTCCATCCTCAACGACGAAGTCCACCAGCAGCCGCAGCAGCAGCAGATCTCGTCCAGCTCCAGCTCCCTTCCGGTGTTTCCCTATCCGTTCCACCAGCTGCGCACGGGCTTCTGGGGCCGCGCTCAGCTCGTCCAGTTCGCCATGAACATTCTGGTGAGCTTTGTGCACGCCTCGGCGGAGGCCAGGAGACTGCTGTGGGCCCAGCCCGATCAGCCCGATGGCGACCACTGCCGCTGGCTGCAGAAGTTCATTCTGGAGGATCCGGAGCCGTCCGTGCGGCGGGAGATCTGCGCCGGCCTCTATCGCATTTGCCTGGGCCACGCGCACAGCTACCGCCTGCTGCTGGCCCCGCTCCTCCACAAGCTGATCGCGTTGCTGCCTTTGGCCGAGCAGATGAGCTCGGGGGCCCACCACACGCAGTTCCTGCTCTCCGAGGAAGGCAAGGAGCCGTACGGACCCGCCTGCCGCGACTACTTCTGGCTGCTCGCCCGCCTCGTGGACACCCTCTCGCCGGAAATGGTGGCGGAGGAGCACATCGACATCGAAATGCTGTGCGAGAGCATCTCGCAGAGCATCCTCACGCGGGACTACCTGGAGCTGCGGCACGGCTTCCAGGACGACGGACTGGTGGGGCTGCTGAACTTGATGTCCAACCTGATCAAGTACGACACTGCCTTCAAGTACACCTCGAAGGCGCTGTGCTTCATCGAGCAGCTGATTGGCTTCCTGTTCGACATGCCCTCGCCGGCGGACCGCCAGAAGCCCAAGTGCAAGTCGGGCACGTCCCGGGCGGCCGCCTACGATCTGCTGGTGGAGCTGTCCCGCGGCTGCGCCACCAACTACGCCTATCTCCACGGACGCCTCCTGGCGCAGCACAAGTCCGGGCCCAAGCAGCCGTATCCCTGGGACTACTGGCCCCGCGACGAGGGGCGCTCCGAGTGCGGCTACGTGGGACTCACGAACCTGGGCGCCACCTGCTACATGGCCTCCTGTGTCCAGCACCTGTACATGATGCCGCAGGCGAGGGCGGCGATACTGCGGGTCCCCCAGCTCGGCGCCCAGAAGCACGGACCCACGCTGCTGGAGCTGCAGCGGATGTTCGCCTACCTGCTGGAGTCGGAGAGGAAGGCCTACAATCCGCGCAGCTTCTGCCGCGTCTACCAGATGGACCACCAGCCGCTGAACACGGGCGAGCAGAAGGACATGGCCGAGTTCTTCATCGATCTGGTGTCCAAGCTGGAGGAGATGACGCCCGATCTGAAGCACCTGGTCAAGCGGCTCTTCTCCGGCACTTTGAGCAACAACGTGGTGTCCCTCGACTGCGGCCATGTCTCCCGCACCGCCGAGGAGTTCTATACGGTGCGCTGCCAGGTGGCGGATATGCGGAACCTGCAGGAGTCCCTCGATGAGGTGACCGTCAAGGACACGCTGGAGGGCGACAACATGTACACGTGCTCGCAGTGCGGCAAGAAGGTGCGCGCGGAGAAGCGAGCCTGCTTCAAGAAGCTCCCCCAGATCCTGTGCTTCAACACGATGCGCTACACCTTCAACATGGTCACCATGCTCAAGGAGAAGGTCAACACGCACTTCTCCTTCCCGCTGCGGCTGAACATGTGCCACTACGTGGAGAAGACTTTGATGCCGCAGCAGTACAAGGAGGAGCGCGAGAAGCGGCTCAGAGAGCGGGAGCGGGAGAACGATGGAGCAGAGCTCCAGGGACGCAGAGGCGATGAGAACGACAACGAAAGGGCAGAGGCCTCGCTGGACGCAGACATTGAGGAGTGCTACGAGTGAGACATTTGCAGACATTTCACTTGTTATTCTCTGCTTCATGTTTCTGTTTCTCTTTAAGGTACGAGTTGGTGGGCGTCACCGTGCACACGGGCACTGCGGATGGCGGCCACTACTACAGTTTCATCAAGGAGCGAACGAAGAACAGCTACCATCCGCACGAGCGCTGGTTCCTGTTCAACGACGCTGAGGTGAAGCCCTTCGATCCCTCCCAGATAGCAGCCGAGTGCTTTGGTGGCGAGATGACGGTGAGTTCGGGGGAATTGTTTCTCTTTCTCAAGTTCCACGATCTCATGGGTTCTCCTCCTGTTTTGCAGAGTAAAACGTACGATTCGGTGACCGAGAAGTATTTAGACTTTAGCTTCGAGAAGACCAACTCCGCCTACATGCTGTTCTACGAGCGGCGCCTGCCGGAGCATCTGCAGCGCCGGCACTCCGAGCTGCTGGTCACTCCCACGCCCAGTCCCACCGTTGAGGAGCAGAAAGCGGAGGTCGAGGAGCAAGCCGCCAAGCTGGAGAGCAAGTCGGAGGTAGATGTTGTAGTGGACGAGGATGAGGAGAAAGGGGATAAGGATAAGGAGGAGGAAAAGCAGCAGCCGGCTAAGGAAGACAACCAAAAGGAGGCCAAGCCTAATGACGAAGATCTGGAGAAGAATAAGACGCGCGAGGGGGAAAGCGGATTAGAGAAGGCGGCGGAGACAGCCGACGAGAAGACGACGAGCGAGATGATGGGCCAGGGGGAGCCAGTGGAGAAGCCAACAGCCAATTGTGATAATCATAAGCCAAGCAACAACAATAGCCACCACAAAGCCAGCAACGACCCGCAGCCCTCCACATCGAAGGCTGTCCAGAAGCTGCAACTATTTCGTCCATTGCTAAACAAGGAGCTGGAGGATTGGATCTGGCAGGACAACCGCCAGTTTCTGCAGGATCGCAACATCTTCGAGCACACCTACTTCAAGTGAGTCAAAGCATTAACCAGAGGATCGCAAAAACCCCATCAAAATTTGTGCATTTTCCAGCTTTATGTGGCAGATCTGTGGCCACATACCCCAGTCCCTAATTTCGGAGTCGGATGTCACTTGCATGGCCGCCAAGCTGTCGGTGTCGTTCTTCATCGAGACCTTCATTCATGCCAAGGAGAAGGTGGGTTAATCCTTAGCGAATGCATCCGAGGGATGTAAATAGTACGGAAGTGTCCTGACATCGACACATTACGCCTTTTTCTATCACAATTTAAAATATCAACAAATTCGATCGATAATTCAACATTAATTATCGATAGCACGTGCATCGCAGAGTTAAAATATCGATTTGTAAATAAATAGGAAAGAATGATCGATATTTTCTGTCGATAATTCAACATTAATTATCGATAGCACATGCATCGTAGAGTTAAAATATCGATTCATAAACACACCGCATATGATCGATATTTTCTGTGAACCCCCACTAAATCCTTTAACTTACCATCTCGCTTTCAGCCAACGATGGTGCCCTGGGTGGAGCTGCTGACCAAGCAGTTCAATGCCAGCCAGGAGGCTTGCGAGTGGTTCCTCTCGCACATGTCGATGGAGCCCTTCTGGCCCGTGCAGGTGCTCATCCAGTGTCCCAATCAGATGGTGCGGCAAATGTTCCAGCGGCTGGTCATTCATGTCATCCAGCGGCTGCGGTAAGAGAGGACTTGATAAACCTTCTTCTGTGTTCTTAATGAGTTTCGCCACAGTGCCTCCCATGCGGACCTGTATCTGGATGTGGAGACGGATGAGGACGACAAGGAGTTGATTGGCCAGTCCTCGTGCGTTACCCGCTTCATCGGTTCGCTCATCTCGCTGCTGGAGCACGGCGCCCGATCTCACCTGCGCCACCTCTCGGAGTACTTTAGTCTGCTGTGCGAGTTCTCGCGCATGGGGGACGAGGAGGCAATGTTTCTGCTGCGCATCGGAGTGCTCAAGAGCCTGGTGGACTTTTATTTGGGCAACAAGCAAACGGACAGCGTTAGTTGGATGCAAAATGTTAGCTTGCTGAGCTTCTGCTAAGATGCCAAGATTCCGTTCTCTTTACAGATCGACATCAGCTCGGACAACGAGGACAACTCATCGGACGAGGCGCTGTCGGTGGAGAAGATGCGACCCGCTTCCCTGGACAAGATGATTGCCCTTTGCGCCAGCCTGGTGGAGAGATCGCGCGGCGCCGACTTCCGGCTGCGTCTGTCGCCCAAAGACTTCACCGCGATTGCCGGCGGCAAGGTGATACTAAAAAAGCTGGAAAGCGTTGTATATTCCGTTTAGCCATACCATCAATCCACCAATCAAGCATTCCTACAATCAAGCATTCCACCAATCAAATCAAGCATTCCTACAATCAAGAAATTAAGAACCTCACCAATCCACCTCACCACCTGCACACTTCCGAACATCCGAATCACAGAGTCCCAAGAAAAATTCAAGAACCAAATGCATATTCCCACCACACTCCAAGCTCCACTTGTTTTGCTCAGTTCTCATGTGTTAAAAGTTTCGCTTCGCATATATTTTGTAGGGATTTCCATTTTTGTATCAACAAATAAAGGACGGCATTAATCCGCACCAGACAAAGCATTTAATCCACGCCCTCTGCCGCTGGGACGAGCGGCTCGCCACCCAAATCATTGGCATGCTCTTCGCCTCAGTGACCAAGCACACGGAACTGTGCGCCCCCTTCTTCAAGCTGCTCACCCTGCTCACCGAGACGCAGGCTGGGCCCGTGGGCCTGCCCTGCTTCACCCAGCTCATCCTGCCGCGCATGTGGGACGCGGCCGAGTACTGTCCGCAGTCGGTGCTCGACTGGCTGTCGCTGCAGGCCACCAAGAACAAGATAGCGCACACCTGGATTTTACAATCCGCCGAGCAGTGGCTGGAGCAGTTCCTGCTGGCGCACGACAACACGCGTGTGCGAAACGGTATGTGGTGGGGATGGGATGATGGGGATACTCTTCTTGGAGATACCCCTCGCTAGTTGCTAGCTAACAAGTCGTTGGTTGTCTCTGTTCCAGCCGCCGCCTTTCTGCTGGTCGCCCTGGTGCCCTCGCAGCCCTTCAGGGCCAACTTCCGGGCGCATTCGCAGCACAAACTGCTGGCACTTAATCCGCACAGCTATCGGTAAGTGGAGACGAGGTGTCACTCGAGGTGTCCTGTCTCAAGGTTTGTGTCTTCGCAGCGACATCAACAGCGATGCCCAGGTGGTGCTGCACCAGGTGATCACCCTGCTCCTCCGTCTGCTGAGACCCGCGCGTGTCTATGCGGATATCGGAGCCCATGGCACCACCAAGCTGACCGCCTACTTCAACCTGCTCAGCTATTGTATGGTTTCA
>VNJT01009756.1:775-11298 GCA_008042655.1 Drosophila burlai | reverse complement strand
CGAACCAAGCAAGCGAGATGGTAGATTGAGCGATTCTTAGGGCCAACCCACCGCCTTCTTTTTGGTATTATTTTAAGTAATTTTCTAATTAAAACCAAATCAAGTTTTCCCCGAAGGAAATGCCAAACATTCCCGGCAGCCCAACCACATCCGTAGTTACAGCTGGGCCTGTCACACACGAATATGCAAAGTCAATGCTTATTTTGAGCTCTGCGGCTTCCTGCCGTCGCATCAGAGTCAGAATCAGAATTAGAATCGGTATCAGAAATCGGAATAGGAATTGCAGTCTCAGACAGGCCTAGGAGAGGGGGCAGGCGGAGAACTTTACGTGTTACAGATACAAAAAGGTGAGGGGGGAACTCATTCTCTCGAAAGCTTTTTATAATAAATGCCACAAGTATCTGGTGGCTGTCGGTCTCGGTATTTGTATCTCGCTCGCCTGCATTTGATTTCATAAATAAAACAAAATATCAAGGCCGCCCTGCCAGCTAGAAACTTGTAGCCATAATATACACTATATAGAATATATAGTATATACAGTGTGGCTGCGGAATATATGGAATACGAAATAACAAAAAATGGCTGCAATTGATTGGCTGGCCAAAGGTTCTGAGCCACGACAGATCGCACAAAATGTGCTGCCTAGAACGAAACGAGTTAATATCAATTGGATTGGTTTTGGCCCGACTCGCAGTTGAGACTGCAATTGGTATTGCAATTGGCTGTGATGGTGATCTGAGCACAAAGTGCATTTCGGCCAACTAACCAGTTTTCAGCCCCACTCATCAGCTCAAAGTTGAAGTGTAAACCGAAGTTTAAAGTGTTTTTAAGAACGAATTTCAGTTCACTAATTGTGGCCAATGTTAAGGCCTTGAAAATAGTTTCGTTAGCTAGTCAGTGGAGCATTAGGGTTTTCATTGTTCCATTTGCTAATATAAATCCTCCACTTTTTGTTATTCTAAATACTCAATTTGCATGGCCATTATTTGCACTCACTCCGTTTGCAATTCATATTCATATTCATATTCGATCAATGCATTTATAACTAATTTATCGTTTTTTTACGTCCGCCTAGCAAAAGGCGGAAATAATCACTTTACTCGCCCCCAAAGTGTTCTCATAATTTTATTAATTATTAGAGATTTACTTTCTAGAAAATTTGTTTATGGATTTTCATGGCGCCTGATTGCATGATCTTTTTATTGAGATATTGTGATCGACCTTCGTCCGTCTCTCGCATTGTAAATTGTGCTAATTAAAGTGCTTTAAATTGTGCAAATATGTTAATTCCGATAAATTTGAATGGGAATAATATGTAAAGCAGTGTGCAAACACAAACAAAAACTTGAGGAAGCTCGTTGGGTTTTAAGTGGAAGCCTTTAAATTTTATTAGAATATTTAAAGCGAAGAAATGTGTTCTTAGAAGACTTGCTTTTATTTTCTTGAAGGCTTCGAATGTATGCGGAAAAGTACAAATTTATTCCATGGAGCAGAAATAAGGTTAAGACCATTAAACTTTCTTGTAAAATAAAGTTTTAAGGGTAAACAATAATGTAATATAACTTTCGAATAACAAATAAATATGTTTACTTAATTAATTTATTTATGTGATATTTGTCAGAATTTTTAAGTATGTAGCTTTGGCGTTAACTTTTTATTTAACGTTTTTTCACGTGTGTTGGACACCCTGTCGTATGAGTAATATTTATTTACGTTTGCCTTGCTGCTGGATCTTCTTCATCTGCCTTAGAGATATCCGCTGACCCTGCGGCGCCGACATCTGCTGATTAGAGACCATTAGCCATTATTTGTCATGACAACTCTCACCTGTTGCCAGTTGCCGCGGGCGTGTGCAACAAGTGCAACATCAACTAACTGAGGCAAGATGAGCACGTGCCGCAACATCAACAACAAAAACAACACAATGACAGGAAGATCGAAAACGAAACCAAAGTCAAGTGGTTGCTGCCTGCTCGTTGTTCGCCAGTCGGTTACTTTACTGGCCAACTAACTAACTTGGCCAACAGGCTGCCGCCGCTCTTAGCTCAGTTACAGTAACACACATTCGTAGTGGCTGCTGCGGCCATTGTATGCAGTCAAGCGCATTTCCATTTCTAACGTTGATCTGCGATCTGCGGCCAGCTCCGAGCCTGGTTACTAAGGTCGAGCCTTACTACGTTCATGGCCCAGCTCACCTACAAACCAAGAAAACGAAAAACGAAAAACGAAAAAATAAAAACACGTCGAAACAAGCCAGCCAAGAAAACACGAAAAAAAGAAACATAAAGCCAAGGAAAGACAAGTTTAGAGGCGTTGTGTGTGCCAAGACTTGTGCCATTGGACTTGCTCTTGGCTAGTTTGGCCTGGGCCCGGGCCCGGGCCCGGCCGTCTTGGCCATTATCCATTGGCTGATTTATTGTCCATATGGGCAGATTGCTCTTGACCTCAATGGTCTGCCTTGGCAACAGCCGCCTAAAAAAGTCAAAAACTGAATTTCCTGACTTCGTTTTGGGACACCTTTAATCGAATAATAAAGTTCGAAGGGCAGGCCACTATATTTGTTGAAATGAAACGGCTTTAAGGACAAAACTGCCGAAAAATTTCCTGGCAAAGTCTTGGCGTTGACATTGATGGCCTAAACGGTTGATGATGGGTTTAAATTAAATTCTGAACTTATCGAAGGCTCTGGGAGAAGCAAAGACAATTCCCTGGAGGCAACAGGAGCAACAGGAGGCCCTCAACAACACCCTCACCCAGGTGCCCCCTCTGAAATAAAGTTAAATGCCGCTCAGAGATCCTAAATGTGCCATGTCGAAATGTGTTTTTGTTGGCGCTGCAATTGTATGGCATTGTAGGTGTCTCTGTGTGTATATGTGTCTGTGTCTGTGTCTGTGTTGGTGCCATTGTCCTCATCTACGGCGCCATGTACATAACTGTTGCATGCAGCTGTGGAGGAGCAACAGGATCTGCTCCTGCTGCTGGCATGTGGCACATTTTCGACATGTTTTGTTCAGCATTTTGGCAGCAAAAGCAGCTGAAGCAGCGACACTATCTGCCAGCTCCTCGTTGCCCGTTACAATCTGCAGGAAATGTGAAAATAACGTTACGAAACTTTTTCGTTGCAATATGCGCAACAGGAGGTAGCAGCTACCAATGCCATTTCCCCAGAACCTGGCGGGGTGGTTACGTACGAACCCCATGCCAGCTCACAACCCCAGAACTTTATTTTTTGCATTGACTTTGCTTGTTTTTTGGCTGCTGCTGCTGCTACTGCTGCTGCTGCCATTGGATGGCTCTGGAGTGGGCTCTTCAGGTGGCAGAAACAACCCCAAACTCAACCCCTTTCGGTTTGCCGAAACCTCTCAGCCCCCGTGGAGCTCTCTGTCTTGGTTTTCATTTTATTTAGTTTGGTTTTTGCCACCACCCCTTCTTCCTTTTTTTCTTTTTTTTTTTGCACTATATATTTGGGTACAACGACTTGTTGCTTTGTCTATGTGTGTGCCATGGGTGTGGCTGCTTGTGTTTACCAACACCACCACACCTAAACACCACCGCCACCCTCGATGCTGGCATTACGTATACGACCTGTGCCACGCCGAGTGTCATATGTGCTGCTTGTTTTATGATGTCAGTTTCGGGTTTTATTAAAACTGCCTGGAGATATATGCGATGACTTCTTTGGCGCCCCGCCCTCTTCTACCTGCTTCTTGGCCAAATGTGGAGGGAAATGCACTTTTTTCATAAATATGTGATCAGGCCAAATGCATCATCATATTAGTGCTTATACATATATATTCATAAATTTTTGCAGCTTCTACTGAAATTGCTATTTTGCATTTAATAAAATGGAGAGGGTTTTGCCGATTTTATATGCTAGCGATTATTTCTTTCATTATATTAAGGCTTTTAGTGATAGGAATTTTGCTATAAATTGCATAAGGAGCTTGAATTTATCATTATTTATCTGTGCAATTCTAAATTCAATATGGGTATTTAGCTTTCTTACGGTATATTATTAAAATAAATTCCAATAAATAAAATAAAGCTTAGTAGTAATAATAGTACCCTGTAAATAATCTTTAACATTTCTCCAGTCAGTCAGATCTAGTGCGTTAGGAGTTTAATAAAGTTTATGTTATATGGTGTAAACACCTTCACATGTGTCAGGCCCAATATTTAATTAATTCAAAGTCATTTTAAAACAGTTAATAATGATTTAGCCTTAACTTCCGTTGAATCATCTGTTATATAAAATATATAAAATTCCTATATATAATTCCTCTTATGATTAATGCTGCCTGTTTTATTCCCGATTATAGTAATATTACTTTACTGGCTGCCGGTTGCATCGCTCTTCTGCTCTTCTGCTCTCTTTTTGCCTTATCAATTGCGAAAATGTCTTTGGGGCTCGGTTCGCGACTGCAGCGCCGCTTACAAATTGAGGTCACCTTCAAATTATCAAATTTCGCCCGAAATGATTAACTCGACAAACACGAAAATGTCCGATCCCCCAAACCCCTCGCCACGAATTACATAAAGAATAAAAGGCGGCGGCAGCAACAACCATGGCGAATTTCCCTCGTTCGCCGGCAAAAAAAACCTTATCTTTGTTACACAAAAAAAATAAAAGAAACAACAAGGCAACGATGTTGTTGATGATGATGAATTTGCCCTGATTTCGACACAAAAATAAACAAAAATGAAAAAAGCATTTGCACAAAAAAAAAAAAACAAGAGGGAGGAAATATATATACCTAATATTTAAAAATTGTAGAAAATTGGTAGATGAGGTTTAATAATTGAAAATTCGTTATAAAAGAAAATAGTAGGTATACAATTTTAATAAAGTAATTTATTTTAATTTCAATCAAAATTCAAATCAAATTTAAAATCGATAGAAATAAGGTAATATCGCATAGGAAGCGTTTCCAATATGTTATTATCTAATTTTGTTTTATTTTAAAATAAATTCTCATAAAGAAACCTTTTCCAAATGTAAAAATATATTAAAATACCTCAAGCAAAAATGTATTACCTAAGTGAAGAACTACCAGCTCTAACCTTTTTCTCAGTGCACTGTCATAGAAACTGTTTTTGTTGTAAGCCGAAGAAGAAAAAGGAATGGAAACCAAAATTAGATAAGACGAAATTGAGTCGAGAGCCGACAAAGGGGCCGGAAAGTTTTTCAAGCAATTCGCAAAAAAACAAAAACCAAAACAAAAAATGTCACAAAAAATGAGAAAAACAAAAAGCTCAAAAAATAGAAAAAGAATTATGAACGTTGCAGCAAAGTGCAGCGCGAGTGTGGCCTCCCTAAGAAAGGGGAGAGGGAGGGAAGATAGCGACGAATAGGAAAATATGTATTTTTTTCAGCAGTTGTTTAAATACGAAGCCAGAAAGCAAACGAACTAAATTGCTGAAAAACTGCAGAAAAAACAAAAAAAAAAACAGCGATGGCGGAATGAAAATAAACGAAAACGTAACAAAAATCAATTGTCGCCAACGAAACGTCAATACAAGTGGCCGTGCGTGTTGCTCTCTCTGTCTGTCGTTATGGCACTATATGTGCGTGTGTATGAGTGTGTATCTGTGTGAGTATCGTCAAAATTCAGCCGCAATTTAAACTATTTGGATGCGGTGGCCCGAGGGCAGAGCTCAGAGCGGGTTCTATGCATTTAATTGTTGCGGCAAAGTCGAAAAAATGCAATAAAAGAACTTCGAATTTTTGTGTTAGAGACCATGAAAATTAGCATATTTAACAATTAGAAGTTATAAGTAAATTAGAACCTAAAGAACCTGTTAAACGAAGATAAAATCAATTAAAGAAACCTTTTCAAGTTGAAATCAATGCATTTTGGTTTAGATATGATAGATTTGAACTTCGCCTAACTGGTCGAATTGTAAACTGCAAAGGTTTTTCGTTTTATTACCTACAAAATATCCTGTAATAATAATTTTGCCACTTTTATATTTTTTTATGTTATTTACGATTCCAAAAATTGAAGCTCTCTTGCCAGCGAACATTTATATCCTTATTTTTTAGGCTCTTTTGTTGAATTTTCTATTAATTAATCAAGATTATTACTATCCGAACAGACCATATTGAAGGTACAGCATACACAACACTCTGAGCTCTCCATAGACAAACTATAGAAATACTATATTTTTTTCCTCTAACTGATGCAACAAAGAGTTAAATTATAAAGAATTATTGAGACTCTGAAACCCAAGTGAAAACGTGTATGCCGAGTATTAAATAAAAAATACAAAAAATGCGAAAATATTTGTCCCCCGTTTGTATTAAAAAAAAACTCTTTTTTTATTCGCTTTTTGCTAACAATTTTTTGTGTGAGAACAGGTGAATTGATATTTGCGAATATTGCTGGTTGGCTGACTAGTTTTTGTGTGTTGGAATTTATTTCGTTGGTGTGTGCTGAAAAGGTGATAAGCTCAAGGACAATATGGCAGTGTGGCGGTGTGGCAGTTTGGCATTGCTGACGCCTAAAATTGTTTGTTCAATTGTGTTTATGCATATGGAAAATATCGATTTTGTTTTCGGACAACAATGCGCGGAATGCCGAATGCAATGGCCGCCGCTGCATCACAATTGGCTCTACTAAGGTCGACTTAGGAGCTTAAACTTTTGAGTTAAATGCGGAACGAGGAAGGAATATTGGACAAAGCCTACATTGTGGTATGGTCGCCACCTGTTGCCTGGTGAGGGGGAGATAAGGTGACACTACGACCAAAGTTAAATTAAAAACATTTTTTTAGCGAGTCCTCCTCCCCGGTTTTTTTTTTCGTATTTTCCCAATCCGGATTCCGGACACGCCTTCTATGTGAAAGCAGCCCGAGAAAAACCCAATCTCCTCGGCTAGCTAAAACAACAACTGCCTGTTGCACTTGCTTATGTACTGTACTTCCAGTGTACTTCCAATGGCCTAGCCACCCCACAAGACCTAACGCCCACCGCCCATCAACACCCCCCGAACTATATAGTGGCGCAAAAGGAGATGGAAAAAAACTGCGAGAAAGAAGTGAAAAACGAAAAAATAAGCAACAAAAAAATCCTTAAACCTCCCAATTCCGGGAGCACCCATCCTCCACCCAATCCTCCTCCACTTTTCAAGCAGCGCAACAGTTTATTTTTCCATGGCTTTTCTCGGGTGTGTGGGGTTTGGGGGTAATACTGAAATCCAACTAAGATCCGCCGGATTTTATTGTAAGCAATTTTGTATGAAATTTTCGCCAGGAAAAATCTGTACAAGTTTTGAATAACCGAGCTAAAAAAAAGGATAATCTTTAGCAACATTTAAGTTAATCAAACGCATAAGTCGTAAGAACGGAATTCCTATTTTTTAAATTAATAAATGTACTTAAAAAATCGACTGTCTTATCTTGTAATATATATATATATATATATATAAATTTATCTAGCAAAATTTCCGTTAGAGTAAATTAAAACAGAAAAGTAGGTAAATGTTTGTTCAACTGTTTTTACAAACACCTTAGGCGAAAAAACCAACAAAACAATAATGTATGACAACTATTATTTCACTCTTTACTGATATGTTTATCCTTTTTTTTTATAGAATTTAATTGCATAATTTGTTGTGTCATTTGTAAATATTCAAATGTATACTTTTCTATTATTAATTGGGATTAAATAATAAATATCAACAGGAATTATGACTCACAAAAATTTAGTTATACCCATTTATAATTGTTGCTGTTCTTGGAAATATGGTTCGGAAAAAAACAAAGCAAACTTCTGGGAAAGTTTAGGAATACATTTTTAATAATAATTATCATTAATGAAACTAAGACTGAGTTGCACATGTTATTATGCTCATTCGAAAAACATCTATTCATTCCTTAATTCTAGATTAAATTATAGTAAGAATTATATTTATTTAATTTTATATTTAAAAAAGAAATTAGTGTACTTCAGTAAATAAATATAACCAAAACTAAGTTCCAATTAAATTATTCAGGTTTTAAGAAACACTTCGATGACCCTCTATCGGTTTAGTTTATAATTCAAGTTAATTTAGCTATCATTAAATGAATCACGGCCACCTAAGGGTCCAGGTCTAACCCTTAACCCAAGGCCCAGCCATGTGTAGTGTGAGTCACTCCTCGGCTGGGCGATAAATGCATAGCGACTACTGCCCGACTTCCCGGAGTGGCGACAACTTGTTGCTGCTGCTGCTGCTGTTGGTGTCGTTGTTGCAACATCTAATCCAATCCGAGGGGAACAATGGCAAATGCAAATGCAGATGCAACCACAGCAGCAGCAGCGGCAACAGTCGCTTCCTTTTGTCTGGCCGAGAAGGAAGCAAATGCAGCGCCGGCGAGAGATGTTGCAATTGCCGTTGTGCCGCCAAAGTTGCTGCTGCTGATGTTGTTGTTGCTGCGGCTGCTGCCTTGTGTTGATGGTCAAGGTCATGAACCTGTTCCAATAACTCGTTTCTTACGTGCAGCAAAGGCACACACACAGCCACAAAGTTGCAGACTGCACTGAGAAAATTTGTAATTTAAGGACAACATTGGGATTTTTAAAATGAATTAAAGGAATTTGTGATTAAAGCAATAAAGGAATAAGTATTATATTTGCCATAAAAGGGTCTTATTTCTTTATTAAATACTGTCTGAATAAAAATAATTTATAATATTATACTTATTTCGCTTCCTATCCTATCATTCGAATTTATATGTTCAAATTAAATATGCTTCCCTTCCTCAATCTTTAGGAACTAGGAAATAAATTCCCTCAAAAAATATTTTAAATGACTTTACCATTACAATTTAGAGTTAATTTATAATTTATATACATATCTCAACTATTTAATATGTAATTTAAATTATTTAGTCCTTAAATAACTTGTATTTTCTTTTCAAAACAAATTAATTTTTTCTGTGAGTGCTGCCTTCGTCGGATGATTGTTTGTTGCATGTTGCCGGTGGCACTCCAGTCTAATGCTAATCCTGGCAGCTTTTCCCCGCCCCAGACGAGGATGACTAATGGGCCTTGGCTATGGGGAACTGGAAGATCCACACAAATCAATTTGAGAACATGAAATTAAATTTCAATCCATCTCGGGGATGTCGCTGGCGCAATTTAAAGCTGAAAAGTTGTCGGGAAATGCGGAAAAGCCTCAAGGACAACGGCGTCTGGTGGCGAGTGAAAAGAAAATTGCACGCGTGGGCGTGTATGTCAGACTTCAGTCTGTATTTGTCATTATATATATCCCCCGTCGTCTGATTCATTGTCTTATTATTTGCGTCTATGCGGCAGCGATTGAGGACTGTGTCATAAATCGCCGCAAAATGAATTATTCGAAATCAAATGCAATTGTGCACAAAGAGAGGAGTACTTGGTGAAAAATATATAGAAACAATAAAAGCATCAGAGGCAGCGTTTTCCGTCTGTCAACTTGAAATTAGAAGCGCATTAATTAGAAATTGTTATTATTATTATTCTCTCGCATTTAATTCGCTTCCACTGTATTTGTCTCTTTCTCTTACATTCGGTTTAATTGTTCTATTTTTTGTATTCATTCAAATTCAATAAATTTCGAGTTGACATTTATATTTGCGCATTAATTGCTCGTTAAGATTTCCGTGAATTCCGTTTTTTGTGTCTCATAAAGAAAAGCCCATTGTGGGTGTGTGTGCCTCAGTGTGAGTGTCTGCTGCGTGAGTGTTTGTGAAAGCAAATATGGCACATCATGATGAAAGGGGAGGTGTGCCATGAAAGGCACTTGTTGGGCTTCCAAATGTTTTCGTGTTGTTTTCTAGCACCAATGGAAAATTCTGTACATTTTATCTTGGCATTAAATTTAGTTGAATGAAAAATAATTACAAATTAATAAATTAATTTTAAAAAGATTGTGCCTCCATAAATTATATACAGTGGAGCACGAAAGTGTTGGCACAGTTGAAAAGTTCAACTTTAAATGTTATTACTAGGCGTATGGGGCACTTAAATGAATCAAATCTTTTTAATATAGTTAAATTAAACATTTATTTATAGAATGACACTATTTTTTTTTTATTTTTCCCCATACATTTAAAACAATTTAAATTTTAAGATAAAAGGACCGTATTTCGTGGCACAAAAGTCTTGGCACAGCTATATTATTTATTTGATTTTTTTTTATCTTAAGCCCTATTTTGTTGAAATTTTTTTATAAAAATCATAAGGGTACTCTTCTTAAGCACATGGCGTTAAAAAGTTGTCAAAAAAAGTAAAATTATCCTTTACCTGCACAATGAAGGCAAATCTTATGGAGAAATAGCCAATATTATAGAGCTAAGCCGATTTTATTTTTGGAGCATCGCTACAGCGCTAAGAAGGAGCCGAAAGTTAGGAAAACGCACCTTGAGCGGGCAGTCTCATGGCTTTGAGTGACCGGGAACGCCACACGGTAGTCCAAAAATTCAAGGTGGACCCAAAAAAAACATCCTCACAGATCGCCGCTGAGGTTAAAACCAAGTTTGGGAAGGATATTCATCTGATG
>VNJT01009751.1:0-52804 GCA_008042655.1 Drosophila burlai | reverse complement strand
GACCTTTTCCACAGTTTACTCCTGTAATTACTGTAATCAACTACAAATTATCTCTGCTAAATATTAATTTTTTCCGTAATCGATTTTCTGCCATAATCCACCACCCCCACATCAATTATAATACCTGGCCAAGTCTTTACTCCAAATAGAATTTCGGACTAGCCGCCATTCAATTCGGTTTCAATAAAAGTCAAAGTAAAGCTCCAACTATTTGTTTTTCTCCTCTCCGCCTTAGCCGTCATAATAAACCCCTGGAAAACTCCGGTTCTACTACGCATACTATATATATACATAGAAAGATATACCGAAAACGAGGTGCACTTTTTTGTAGGACACTGAAAGGACATGGGACAAATTAGTGCGTGCGACGACAAAGTAAAACAAAATTGACTGGCTTTTTTGGGCGGGTCGGGGCAGAGTTTTCGGGGGAGGGTGTCTAAAGCTCAGACATGTAGGACAATCGAATGCACAAGGTGCCTGACGAGGTGAGGGATGGCGGCAATAGGGGTGTAAACGAGTATAAAGGACCTCCGATGATTGCGTGTGGTGTCCGTGTTGTAGGACCAGCTGGTCGGGACACGCAATGAGAAATTGGACGCCATTCGGAGGACAACAATGGGCCATTATGGCCGACCAAGCACATAACACCAAGTACTTTGAATGCATGGCAAAGAAAGAGGTGCACGCTTGAAAAAAAAAATGCGAAAAAAACAAACTTAATTGAAGATTTTGCAAGAAAACCGAACTTTAAAAATCAGTTAAATATAAGGATTAGGATTAGGCTTATCTATGCAGTTTTAATAAATTTTTACTCCACATATTTAACTTATAAACTTATTATAAACCCCCATTATTTGTAGTATAATTTAAATAAAAAACTTTCTTAAAATTTTGTTTTTTTGAAGGGTCATTCTTATCTTTATTTAAATTCATAGCCTTTTGCTATACCCCTTTTCCGAGTGCATGTCCATGGGGATCAAGCCCGACAACATTGTCGATAAGTCGATTAAAATCGGGGTTTCCCTCCACTCCGCCTTACTTTCTCTCCGAAGGTTGAGCGTGAAATCGCCATAATGAAACTAATCGATCATCCGCACGTCCTTGGCCTGAGCGACGTGTACGAGAACAAGAAGTATTTGTATTTGATATTGGAGCATGTATCCGGCGGCGAGCTCTTCGACTATCTGGTGAAGAAGGGCCGGCTCACGCCCAAGGAGGCGCGCAAGTTCTTCCGGCAAATCATCTCGGCGTTGGACTTTTGCCACTCGCACTCGATATGGTAAGTCGTCTCCTTTTATAGAAACTCCCAAAGCCGAACTGCAATCAATTTGGGATTATTTATTCCAGCCATCGGGACTTGAAGCCGGAGAACCTGCTGCTGGATGAGAAGAACAACATCAAGATAGCGGACTTTGGGATGGCCTCGCTGCAGCCGGCCGGCAGCATGCTGGAGACATCCTGCGGCAGCCCCCACTACGCGTGTCCGGAGGTCATACGGGTGAGTCCTGGTCCTGGCTGAATAATGGCCATAAAATTGCTTTCAGCTCCCACCCACTCTTTTTGTTGTCGCCCCGAGATCTCTGCAAACGCATAAACGTCAATCAAGGCGAACTTTTTAGCACATTTTCGGATGCAGCCATGGCTGCGGCAGCGGCAGGAATCAGTGGAGGTGGCCGCATCCTGGAGTCGCTTTCCCATGCAAATTCTCGTCAGGCTCCCTTCTATGCAAATGCATCCTTGTCATGTGTGCATATGATTTCCCATCTCTGGCTGCGACACATCCTGGCATACACTCTGCTTAAAATGGAGTGTGATTTTATCCTTGAATTCTGTGATTTTTAACCCTCTCTTTCGAGGGAGATCTGTCTATACAATGAATTTCCTTGCTCTTTGCTGCTTCTTAGTCTACTTATTAAGCTTTTAATGGCAAAGTCTCGTTTTTAAATATGTTTAAATAAATGTTTAAGTATGTCTTAGCAGAAAATGTAGTGACACTTTTCTTTCAGTATGTATTGCACTGCGTTCCCTTCATGCAGGAGCTTCTGCTGCAGCTTCTGGCGGAGCTTCATGCTCCTGCGCCCGTAATAAATTCATAAGGGGAATTTTAAAATATCTCCTCGTCCTGTCTTATCATATATAGCCCGACCAAGCTATAAATCTGGCTGGCTACGTGATGTTGAGCTTATCTATACTTACATATAGATACCATATATATGTACATTCTTTTATAAATATTCAGTTGTGGTAGCTCGCCCCACCTCCTAATTGATGTCTGCTAACCAAATCTGCGCCCCGCAAGGGAAAAACCTTGACAATTTGTAGGGGAAAATTGCGTGGAAAGCCCATGTACTCAATCACTTAAGTGGTCGTTTATCAATCTTTGGTAGGTGGTGGTAGAGCAGGGGTTTGAGCCACAAGCAAAGCCTCAGGCTGGTTTAGGGTTACCTACAAAAGCGGTTTGGGTAATCGAGCGAAAACAACGGGTTTAATCTTTCAAATTGGAGTTTTGAGAGTAGCTGTAATTGGAAAATGTGTTTATGAGTAATGCCCGGGCTGGGGAAATTGCAACTTTTGATAGGGGGAAACGTGAGGTACTTATATAAGGATGAAGGAATATTTCTTCTCTATTCAGATACAAATGGGTAAACATACAATTTATATATACTTTATTCTTGAATGATAGATATTGGGAGTTATAAAATTTTAAAATAAGTAGTTGCTGTACCTGAACAACATATAATGTTGCTAACAAATGTTGCAGCTAATTCCTAGTTACAATTGCCCTGCAACAATTTCCTGGGAATATTGTTAGTTTTGACAGGGGCAAACGTGGGGTGTCTTTAAAAGGATGAATCAATATATAGTAATAGCTTTATTTAGATACAAATGGGAAAATAGAAGAAATAAAAACTGTATACTTGAATGACAAATATAGGAGTTCGCTATACCTGAGCAACATAAAATGTTGCTAGCAAATGATGCAGATAATTCCTAATTACAATTACCTAGCAACAATTTCATGGGTCTGGGGATAATGTTACCTTTGACAGGGGAAAAACTGAAATTCATTAAGAAGGGACAATGAATATTATATGATAATAATGGGGAAACATTAAAAAAAAATCAGAGTTAATAACCTTAAAGTTAATAACCTTAAGTTAATAAACCTTAAAGTAATCGATGTGCCTGAGCAACATTGAGTGTTGCTAGCTAACGTTGCAGCATGTTTCCAGCTAGAATTTCCCAGCAACAATTTCCCCTGAAAGCAGTGCAGCAAGCTAATAATCAGACTATAATATATAAGAAGAAAAATAACTTTAATAAATATTATGTTATATATAACCTTTTCTCTACTAAATCGTTTGTCGTTCATTAAAAATTCCCCACCTTCGTGCTTAAAGATTTAGCAGGTTGCCTTTAAGCTGGAGGGGAATTGGAATCACATTGTCTGTAATTTACAGTCGTGCTGCAATTACATATTGTGTTTTGTGTTTTGTGTGCGGTGTGGTGGCCAACAAACTGCGAGTCATTGTGCCATTTACCTGCCAAGTCAATAACCGTCCCCCGGGAAATGGCGGAGGAATGGCTGGGAACTTGGCATTTGATGGACACGTCAATGGACGTCACCGAGTTGAACGGACTGGACTGCCCCCTTTTGGGTCTTTAAATAGAAAAGAAATAGAATAGGAGAAACTTTTAAATAGGTAAAACCTTACCCATTGTCGCTTATAACATTTCCCATACGAATGGGATGGTTTATCGATAAAAGGGTGAAAGGTCCTAACGATTTGGGGCCACGCACAATGGCCAATCGAATTTCCAAATAATCAAGCTGAAAGCAAACATAAATGAAATGTCCCCGGCAAACAAACAAACAAATGGACAGATAGACAGACACACAAATACAGACAGACAAACACCCCCTTAAAATATCTCCATGTCTCCATTTCAGATTTTCCTTCTTCATTTCTCACATTCTCCTTTTTTTTTCTAGGGCGAGAAGTACGATGGCCGCAAGGCGGATGTCTGGTCCTGCGGCGTTATCCTGTACGCCCTGCTGGTGGGTGCGTTGCCCTTCGACGATGACAACCTGCGCCAGCTGCTCGAGAAGGTCAAGCGCGGCGTCTTTCACATACCGCACTTTGTGCCGCCCGACTGCCAGACGCTGCTCCGCGGCATGATCGAGGTGAATCCGGACCGGCGGCTAACGGTGAGTCATTCACAGCCAAACGCACAGTCACCCACATCCCCATTCAAAAACACATCCTTTGCCGCACTCGACACCCGCAGCCACGCCCGCGGCCAAGTGCAGCGGTGACCCAACAATGCCCATTCTGGCGATTCCTCCTTTGACTGGTTGGACTCGAAGAAAAACTTTAGCTTTTAAAACAAAGCAAAAATGTTGGGCAGAAATAATACAATCCAAAATTCAATGAAAATTATTTCGAATAGAAGTCCAAGTTTTAAACACGTTTTTTCACAGGATGTATCGATATTTAGTGTCTTGACATTAATTTTGTAGCTCAAAAAACGATATATTTTATTCTTTGGTAATGTATTGATTACTCTTTGTATATTTCTTTGTATAGTTTAGATCAAATAGTTTATATTTAGTTAATTAAATATTGATTCAAAGACAACTAAAGGTTAGAATATTTATGTTTGTTATAATTACCCTTTTGGGAACTGCAAACTAAAAATAACAGTGCACATTTTTTTGCTTATGGGGTGGTGAGTCATTTTGTAGCCACCACCGGGCTTTTGTTGGTTTTTGGGTCAACACGTTGCCCGGCTATTTACCCAGCCCCCCCTGGAATTCCTCCCTAAAACAAGTTTTTGGTTTATTTTTGCTGTTCCTCGTCCGCCGAATATCCATATATCCAGCTGGCCGAAATCAACCGACATCCCTGGGTCACGGCCGGTGGCAAAGGTGAGCTGGAGCTGGAGCTGCCGATGATGGAGGTGGTGCAGACACATGTCATTCCCACAGCGACTGCGGTGGATCCGGATGTGCTCAACGCCATTTGCTCGCTGGGATGCTTCAAGGAGAAGGAGAAACTCATCCAGGAGCTGCTCAGTTCGAGGTGGGTTTGAATGATTTAGAACAATTTAATACTTTAAACGAATTAATTAACTTTATGAATTAACTAATGTTTATTTTTCCCCCACAGTCACAACACTGAAAAGGTTATATATTTCCTTCTGTTGGAACGGAAGCGAAGAAGACCAGCGCTGGAGGATGACGACGAGATTGCACAGAAATCCCGCAGCGAACTGGACGCTGTGGATCCGCCTCGGAAGCGCCTGGACACCTGTCGCATCAATGGGACCAATGCCCCCAGCTATGGACAGATCTCAGAGGGTTCACCGCTCACCCCCAGACGACAGGCCTTTAAGTGAGTCTCGTGTTTTGGCAACTTTAAGGATATATTTTAATTTATTTCACGCCCACAGCTTCCGCTCGTACAGCAGCACACGAAACCACCAACGACGCTCGCCCACAACAGTGTCCTCGTCGGTGCGGAGCTCCTCATATCACAGCCCGACGCGCTGCAACTCCCCGATGAGCTCTGCCCAGCAGCAGGCGAATGCCATCTCTCGCCCCTCCTCACCGGCAGCGGGAACACGACACTCCACGTATGGGGATCGGGACAGGAGCGGTCATCACTCATCCGTCAGCAGGACGCCGTCGCATAGCTCCCAGAAGAGCATCGAGGGCGATGTGGTTGTGGTGCGGGAGCCACGGATTGAGCGACGCGATTCACTGCGCCAGGAGCGCGGTGGCGGCGGTGGCTGTGGCGGTGTAGGAGGACCAGGATCACCAAGGGATCGAGGAGAATGCGGCATGCCGCCAGGCAGTCCGGGCGGCAACTCAAGCGGTTCCCAATCCGCCTCGCCGTCGGTGCATCATCGTGCCAACTCAGGTCCGACCATTGCCATTATGTTCCACGATCCAGAGTCGAATAGTGGTGTGTGCATGCCCCTTAGAAACCCTGTAGAAGTCCAAAGAGATCATGTGAAAGCAAAAGGAGATAAAGCTATATGTTTCACTAAATTAACTTCATTTGGGGGCTATTTTATACTTATTAACGTGGCTTTAAAATATGTAAAAAGTATAGTTTTACCTTAAAAGTACATCGCTTTCGCTTGTGATCTTTTATATTCTGTGCAAATTTGCGCTCGACTAATAACCCTTGCACTATTCTTGCAGTTGTGAATCCCAATGGCTCGCCCATGATGAACAACAGCAGTCCGGGAATGCCCGGCTCACCTTGCAATACACCTGGCGGTCAGCTGTGGAAAACGCGACTCACAAACATCAAGAACAGCTTCCTAGGCAGTCCGCGTTTCCATCGCAGAAAAATGCAGGGTAGGTACAATATCGACTATAACTAAATTCGTACGATTCTATAAATAATAAATAATATTTTCCTCTAGTTTCTGCCGATGAGGTGCACTTAACGCCCGAGTCCTCACCAGAGCTGACCAAGCGTTCCTGGTTCGGTAATCTCATAACAACCGAGAAGGATGAAACCTTCACTATTTTGGTCAAGGGAAAGCCCATTGCCACGGTCAAGGCGCATTTGATACATGCATTTTTATCCGTAAGATTCAAATGATATAAAATCTTGTATAAATCCTAATGGAATTTTCTCTTCCCCCAGATGGCTGAACTATCGCATAGCGTGGTCTCGCCTACCTCGTTTCGAGTGGAGTACAAGAGGAATGGCAATGGACCCGTCATGTTCCAGCGCCATGTCAAATTCCAGGTGAGGGGCTTAGCTTTAAGTTCTGGGTTCTGTTGGGCGTCGCTAATGGTTTTTGAACACCTTACAGGTTGACATCAGTGCCATTTGCAAGCAGGGCGACATTGCAGATATGTTGTTTGCTTTGACATTTACGCTGCTATCAGGTAAACAATAAGTGTGCTATCATCGCACTCGGTAAACAGCCTAATTGAACTTCCCCCGTTTGCGCCGTTCACAGGTAATATTCGGCGTTTCCGTCGCATTTGCGAACACATCCAGTCGCAGGTGTGTTCAAAGCGGTTCCCGGGTCCCAGCAGTCCGCCGACGGTCACCAGTGTCACTCAGGCCGTGTCCGAAAGCTCATCCTGCGGATCGGTGTCCAGTGAGAGGTTATCCTATAAGCGGCAGGTGGTGAGTGCACTTTCTTTCAGTTAAAGAAATCGAACTGGGTTTAAAAGCAATTGAAATTGTGCCGAAAAGTATGCAATAAAATATTTGCGATATAAGAATCCAATTTTAAATAGGTTACTTTGTAAGATATTAACATAAGGGCTTAATTTAAATATGAGAGAAGCTTAAAATATGTATGGCCAAGTCTAAGCTCAATTTTACAGTTGTATACAAATTAGTGCAATTTTTGTAGCATACTTTTAAACACTATTTAAATTTTATATCTAATCTCCAAAGATTTCTTAGGTTATTATATATATGTATGTGTTAAAACTAACTGAATCCTTTTCAGATCGAAAGCGACATGGAGAACGATTCTATATTCTCGTACAAGTCGGGCAACGGCCGCCGGGCATCAACCACGAACAATAATAATGCCAATCCCGTTGACATTCCCGGCAGTCCAATTGCAGTACGATCCAAGTATGTACGATAATTAAAATTAAGAAGGTGAAATAAATTATTTAATATTTATAATGAATAACTCAAAATATAAAAGAAAGTTTAACGACAAGAAAAATATGATTTAAATATAACAATTATTATATTGCATTACCTTTAATTCAGTCACAATTAACAGATTTGTATCTAGTTGTCTAAAATTTTTTTAATGTCTTTAAACTATTTATGTATTCCAATCTATAAAGTGTTACTTTTAGCTTTTAAATAAAAGCTCTTAATTTTTCACAAAGCATTGAAATTCAGTGACAACTCATTTTAAATTTAACATTTAAGCAAGATGTGTTCCTGGAGACAGCTTTATGTTAATAATTTTTAAATCTAACACTGAAAATTAATAGAATAGTGCTCCCTGAAATGACGTCTCAATTTGAATACCTAATATTATTCTATATTTTAATACTATTTAAATCCCTCTCATTTTTTTCCAGCTCTGAAACCGCTGAACACGAACGCAACCGCGAACTGCAGAGTGAGCGTCAGGCGACAACGATGTCCGGTAGTGCAATCGCATGAGAATTATTTCTCTGATTTAGTTACAATTTTCACCAGGATCTTAGTTTTGATATGGCACTAGTAAACAGCAACCGCAACCAGATATTGTATTCCAACTAGAGGACGACGAATCAGAAATTCGCTGGCCACAACTCAAACAGTATTTTTCCTATAGACACCATCCGCCAGAAATCTTCGAAAACTAACTAAAGAACACACACAAAAACACTCAAGAAAACTCCCGAATAATAATACCAAAGCAATAATAGTGGAATTTATATACACTAGCATACATATATAGTGAATCAGAAATTTTGAATGCCGATCGGATCGATTGAACAGAACTTTGCTAGCTGCTCTAGCTTTTATCGAACCTGATTTTCGATTTATTGTTGATTTTTTTGAGTGACTTTTTCGTAATGTTCTTTTTTATGGACATTGTTGCCGCCGCGCCCAAAAAGCTTGCAAATAAAATACACCGTGTAAAAATATATAACAATATATATACAACAAATCAAGTTAGCTCTAGCCTAAGTCGAACCAGTTATTCTAGAGTCATTTTCTTTACCTAGACTAGGCCTCAAATTTAGCTACGCAAATGGGGGTTGCTACTCATGAAAATTCGCTGACGATTTGTATAAAGAATATTACGCAAAATGCACTGATCTTTGATTACTAACTAAACGGAAACGGAAATAACAGAAATATAATAACTTCAGAAACCGAAAAACTTTTGCATTAACTTATCGTTACTTATTTTCTAAAAAAAAATACAAATAAACAAACAAAAATCGATACAACTATTTTGCTAGCGACACGAGAAACGCAAAAACTATTTTTCCTAAATAACAAAGAATAACTATATAAAAAACTCGTAAACTTTCAAACTTCTGACAAGCATATATGACGATCAAAAGAGTGTTGTGCGGTAGAGGAGCCCGGGATGTAGCAGATATTAACAGACATTTATAATGTAAATAAGGATACCGAATAACTAAGCAAAGGCACAGCAAATGGCTAATAAACGATATACAGCACATTAAAGTAACGAAATTTCCAAGGAAACCATATATATTTTGCATGGGCATGAAATGAAAAATAAAGCTTTCTTAACCAAATACTTGTATAAATAAACTGGGACGAAATATATATCTATGTATAGAATGGATCGGGGATTGTACAAATTGTTGAGTTGCACCCAGTGGCAAGAAGAATAAAACCTAGGAGAGAAATTCGTGTGGAATTTGTACGAATGTATATTTTTATTAAAAAGGAAAAAGCTTGCTAAGCTGTCCAAAAGTGCACAAATCGCATGGCTATCGTCTAAGCCAGTTAGAGTTTTCTTCAGTCTAAAGAGCAACCCCACAATACAATCACATTGAATCGTTCCTTCCCTACCTACCCGTACTTTTGAGTGGTTTTCATAGTTTATAGCTTTGGTTTTACGTTGCCAACACCCAAGCCAATCAATCAGAGAGTCTTTTCTATAACACATACGATAATTTGAAACTAAAAGACTTAAGAAATCGACATAAAGCTAATGAAATCCAAACAAAACCGTCCATTTATCCACTTAAAGCTAAACAAACAAAATGTAAAGGCAACTCAGCAATTTGTGGAATCGGCTGAAAGTACAGTGGGGAGTGTAAAGGGAGCCCGAATAGTGTGTATGTGTATAATGTAAAAGGATATAGATCTATATACTGAAACTGTGTATGACAGCAATATCAAAATAGTCAGAGGGAGGATGTAATATGCGAAAGCGGTACGATACTAAAACGTGATTAGAACAAATATTAAACCACAAATTACGAGTTAATAAATGCTTAATGATAAACCCAGTAAGGTCGCGTAAATCTAACAAATATATACTAAACGAACCTATTTAAAACTTAAATGATACACACACAAAAACTCACAACAAATCATGCAATAATATCGAAATGAAATTACTTTTTAGCATTAACTACGATACATCAGATTATTTATCGCTCATCATATGGAAGATACTCAGAAAACGCATTTAAGCTGAACATACATTCAAAATTAAGCTCACCGACTTAAAGAGAGAGATGGCATTCATATATTTATACATGCATATATCATATACACCACACCGATCGCGGAACTCGAAACTCTTTATATATACAACATACGACATATACCATATACTATATTCCGTGTTTACTTTCATATACAAAAACAAGGTCCGCCAGCATACCCACATATACGAAGTATACATTTATATGCGTCGCCCCATTCGTACATCCAAAATATATATATATTTACACTCGAGCGCATTTAATACGAGTTGCAAGTACATTTGTCACCCAAAAACGGCTAGTTTTGTATCATAAGAAATGTAAAAATCGTATTTTTCACTTGGTACTAAATCGAATTATAAATACTAAACCTTAACTTAACCAAAAAAACGCTCTGCATACTAGGAAGCCGATCGCAGTCTCGAGGATATACCGCAGACGATAATTGCTTTATATGGGAAGTACCCAAAACGAATACAAAATGAAAGCCCAATACTCAATGCTGCATTATGCCGCTGCCACGCCTACCTTTTTACCTTAACTGAAGCCTATACATACTACCAAGTTTTCGCGCTCTTCTCATCCTCAAAACTCAAACTCAACAACATAATCACCACCAAACCCAAGAACTAACTCATTTTAACTGCTTCAGCAGCGAATATTTGCGCCGAGATAATTTTATACGCCACGTATACATATATTTCTATCTATAGTATATATATACACCCCTATATATATATACACAAGCATTATACACCAGGGCAAGCGCTTTACTTCAAATGCAAATTCAAATGCAAATTCAAATGCAAATGCAAATGCAAATTCAAATGCAATGGAGGAGCTGTTTATTACTCATTACGAAATAAACGATTCGAATACTTATTAAAATAAATTTAGAGGGTAATGTTGTGTATTGTACTGCGCTTTTTATGTTGTTGATTTGGTTTCCCCTAGGTTCTACCATATTATTAATGTAATATTGTAATTAGTTCTGCGAGTGATTAAGGCTAAGTTATATACTGCATTGTGCGCTTTGTTTTTCGTATCTTCGGATATACTTTGTAATTTAATTTTAAGCTCGAGGAATATCGCGGAGTCAGGCCGGGGATTCACGGATGAACCATAAAAGAGATTAATTGAAACCGAAACACGTTCTCGTTTAGGAGAAGCAACAAACCAAATAAGAAAAAACCAAACAAAAGTGCATCTGTTATTAGGTTAAAATAATTATTGATATTGTTTGCAAGAAAATGTGTGAAATATATATATATACATATATATATAAATATAAATTAAAATACCACTTAGCATAAAAAACAAACAGTGAACAAACAACAAATTGTAATTGCAATTTAAAAATAAAATTAATATTTCAAATATGGGAAAATGGTTTTATTTGGCTGCCATAATTATACCTTTAAGGGTTTTTGAATTTCAGTCTGAAGTTAGCAACGCTATACAGGAGTCATTTTCGACATTATAGTCGTGATCAGAATCAGCAGAAGAATCGGCTTGGTAGAGAAATATTGTAACGCACTTTCTAAGAATTTTTAAAATCATTCAAATGGTCGAAAATTGATAACTAATATTAAATGCTTTTAGAATTTAAATTAATTTTTTTTTACATAGCTTTGATTTTTCGAAATTTTGTTTCATCCTTAAGGACATTACATAAAATATCGATTTAAAATTGGGAATATTTCAGGTCATTTTGGGCCTTTCTCATAACGAGTACCAGGCGAAAAGTAAGTAGTAGGGCAACGCTTTGCTGATGTGTGAGCTGATGTCAATGTTATATCGGATAATAGGATCGATCATATTGTGCACTCTCAAGGTGCTTTTATCGGGAAAACTTATTTCTTTGTGGTCGCTAGAAAGAGAACGAAAATTGCTTACTCAGAGAGAGAGAGAGCAGTTCGCAAAGATGGCTTCCCATTGGCCAATCGAAAGAGGGGCTTAATATACTCGATCGTATAATACTGAATTATTTCGACTTATAAAAAAAAAAATAAATAAATAAATGAGAGCCGCTTCCCGAATTGGAATAATTGAAAATGCAAACGGAAAGGGTATTCCAACTTCGACTACCTAAAGTTAGCAGGAAGAAAACTTCCTGTTTTCTCCTAATTTTTCAACAGAGCAATGTATGTATTTACTTTTATTTGCCTATTAAGGAAGTGACTTTCAATATATGGCTAAAAACTGGTTCTTACAATTAAAAGGATATGAAAGGATTCGTTAGAAATTTTATGAATTGCTCTAAATATTTCGGAGAACTGTGAAAATTTCTCAAGTTTCTGCTAGACTTATTTATTGAATATTTCATAGTGACACCTTTTCGCTTCACATCCCACTGTGCGCCACTGTGCATCCGCAATGGATTGCGTCACTTTCCGCGCCGTGTCTCTTTTGGAACGGAGGCTGACCCTCTCGGCTCGTCAGCTGTTTTTTTAGGGGCGCAGGACAGACAGCTGGCGCGGGCATGGCTGGGGGGCGGGATGTTGGCCAAACACCGCATATGCATTTTGCGGCAATCAGCTGTGGAGCTTTCGTCACTCGGAAAAGCTGGTGGTCGGCCCAAGGAGCTTCGCGGAGAGCCGGCGACGAGCTTTGGCTCCGAAAAGACCCGAACAATGGGCGACATCGAAAAGCAAGCGGCGCACCAGAGACATTTCGGTGTTCGCCTCGCCTCGTCATCCTGCCGTTCCGTGAGTCCGAAAACGAGCAAAGAAAATGCATGGGAAGGAAAACTTGGTCAGTTGAGGGCTCAGTTCGGGTCGGGTTTGCAATTCAACAGCACTGCGAAGGCGGATAGATTCGGTCGTCACCACTGCGACGACGTCGACACACGGGCCAAACAATAAGCGCAAGCCAGCGTAGTAATATCGACTTCACCTCTCCAGATATATATATATCATCGTATATTGGTGCCTAAAAGTAAGAAAGCGGAATCAGAATCCGAATCCGAATTAATATGCCAACCCAAGTGGCCACCAGTGTGCTTCGGGAAATGATTGAAAAACGCACGGAAATTGCAATGTGCGGTATTAAGTGTGCAGTTGTGTTTTGAATTTTTAACGTCCCCCAACCGAGGCCCAAGCCGAAACGTGATTCCAGTCTTCTTCTACTACCATTTTTGTGCAGTGAGTGAGTGGTGAGCGAGTGAGTTATGTAAAGCTTCGGTGTTGGGTTCTTTCGGTGCTCCGTCGCCAACAATAACAATAACAAGAACCACAGCAGCAGCCGTGATGCCAGCAGCGAGAATTGCAGCAATAACCACAACGGAGAGCGTGTGAAGCGACAATAAGCGTTGCAAGATTGAGTGGCTTCAAAAAAAGAACGGTAATTAAAAATTAAAGGCGAGAGAATTAGCAAGCGAAAAGCAGGGGATTCAAAAGCAAGGACTGTGTTAAGTATACGCACCCATGGCCCAGCGTTAATATATGCATAAAAATATAAAGTTATGGCTACATGCGTGCCAAGCTAACATCAACTAAGTAAACTTATAAACAGCAAATTTAAAAAACAGCATATGGGTTTTAAGTCTTGTAAAAATAAAAGAAAATTCGAATAAATATGAAAACAAATGTACAGTGATTATGAAATTATAATCTTTAAAAGTTTGTGTGAAAAGGACTATAAAATTTAAACTGTGAATAAATGTTAATAAACATACTTGGTTCAGCAGTTAAATAAATTTCCAAATTACCCCTAAACGGGAACTTAAGTGGCCTATTTTAATAATGACTCCAATAGAGAATAAGGAAAGAAGTGACCAAGTGAAATACATTAAAAACAAAGATAAATAAAATTAATTAAGAAATAAATTATGAATTTATAAATAACACAAGAAAAATTCGCAGAAAGCTCAAGTTGAGGGAAAAATAGATTTTATTTAATAAAATTAAACCTAATAAGTGTGAAAGAAAAAGAATTCTAGCTTGAAAATAAAATTAACTACTTAAAATATTTCATAAAGTAAAGCTAATTCAAAATAAAAAGTCGCACTTAAAAAAAGCTTATGTAAAACCCCCTTAGTACTGCCCAGACCACACTAAGTAAAATCAATCAAAAGCCATTGAGTCTTTTCAATCCCTCGAATTAGCCCGCTGAGAGGGGGGCTATATAATAACACAATCAGTTTGGTTATATCGGCAACAATTACCAATTATAACTTGACAATAAAATCGCCAAGTGTCCGCACGAAGATCCCAAAACACACACCATACACACACGCACACACCAATCAATTCGTTTTTAGCGGTCTCTCTTCGACTATTTTTAGCTGCACTTGCTTTCCTTTTTTCTTGTTGTTGTTGCAATTTTTTTTACTTTGCTCAATATTAGGGTCAAGGTGCAGCCAGTGCATAGAGAGAGAGATGGAAATAGAGTCTGAGACAGAGAGAGGGCGACCGCGGAGCCAAAAGAACAAGACACGAAAATGAAGAAGCAAGAAAGGTAGAGGGCAGGGTAGCTAGACAATGAGATACCCTATAAAAAAACACCACTTATAATTTTATATAAATATAGATTTTTGATTATAGGAACTATTTTATATAAAAGGTTCTGATGAAACAATATCTTAATAAGGAATTAAGATGATTTTTTATCAGAGAGAATAATCCAACTTTTTCTTTCAATTATTCTGAAATATTCTCTACATTCCACTTCCTATAAGTCAAGTATACCCTCTCTTTTCGAACAATGGGTACCATATAAGAAACCAAGGGAACGGAGAGTGCAAGAGGGCGGCGCCGACATCGCGAGAAAGCAACACACGAAAAGGTGGCTATCAAAAAATAATAACAACAAAAACAAAACACGGCGACAACAACAAGAAGAGAAAAAAAGAAGAGAACCCCCTCAACGGGCTGCTGGCGAATTAGGGGGTGCCCGCCCATCACCCGAGTGGGTTGGCTCCTTCAAGACTTGTCACATCGAACAGAAAGAAATTGAATTTATGTCTTGGGTGGGTTGCCTTCAATGACAATTAGGCTGCTATATAGCCGCAGAGTCGTCGGGGCCTATACATATACATATGCCATATAGTATAGTATGTTGGGGTAATGTCTGAAACGCTCAAAGGTAACGGCATTGGTATAGGTGTAGGTATAGTTCATAGGAATAGGTAATGCCAAAAAGCGTAACGGCGGAGGAGCCGTGGCGCGTGTTTCGCTCGGTAAGGTAAGGTAAAGTAAATCGCGTTAGCAGCAACAACAGAAAAAAAAACAGAAAAACAACAAGGATACGCAGGACTCGGCTTTCTGGTTTTCTGGTTTCAGCTTTCAGGTTTCAGGCGACCCACATTACTTAAATTACGAACTACACGCAAAGTCGCCGAAAGCCCACACACAACTGGGAAAAGTCACACACGCTGGTTAGTCATTCCTCTGGCAGTAGTCAGTTCGACAATTTGCCAGTAAGTCAGTACGTCATTCCGTCAGTCGTTCCTCCAGTCAGTCAATCATTAGCCAAAATGCCTTATGAGTCAGCCAGCTTGTAAGCTACACTTGCCCAAATCTATAAGTCCTGCCGCAAGCGATCTATATTATAGCTTGAAATTTAGATAATAAATTGGATTTCTTTAAGCCATTTTGTATTACTTGTAGAGATGGGCTAAAGGATAAAATAAATCTCAAAAATAAATCAAAAATACAGAGCTTATTAGAAGATAATAGAATGCAAAGTCCATGTCAAAGCTATACATTTATTTTATACATTTTTAAAGTCTCGTTTCCTTCCAAATACCATGCTCACTTCTTTAAATCCGCATTAGTAAAATACCTTGTTTGAAAATGTTTCTTTTCTATCTTCCTAAACTTTTCATTTTTTCCTCGAGTGCAAAGTCCTTGCCGAACGTTGCGTGCCTTTGGGTGGAGCCTCCGACGAGAAAGAGTAGATGGAAAGCAATAGGATATGTACTGCGGAAGGGGAGGAAGACATGTTGCATATTTCTGGGCGTGTTGGCTGCTAGACAAAAATGTCGTTTTCAACGAAATTCCTGGCATTCCAATGCCGTGTTAAGGACAGACATTGAAACCGAGGCATTCGTCTGACCGCAGTAATGAGATGAAAAACACCAGAATATACTCAGCACAGCAGCAACGAATTTGTTTTATCAAAAAACACAATTAAATTAAATTTAATGTGAAGCGTCGGCGGGTGTTCCTTGTTTTTTGGCTTGTTGAATACCGAAATATATTCACACACACATGGTATATTTTTGGTGGGTTTTGCTTTGGTCTGAAGCTTCGCATTTTTGCATTTTCCCCTTTGCGCTGCTTTGGTTTATTTTTAACACATTTTCGCAAAGGCGTGTGAAAATTCTGTTGCTTTACATTGTCTGTCTAAGAAATGTGATAAGAATATGATCTCCTTTACGCTAGACGACCTTCCGATTATATGTTTCCAAAAACCACATTAAAACGAGAACATGTGTAACATTTTGTCGTAATTACTGGGAGGAGATGCAGTGCGATTTTGCAGTCACATCACATTGCCCCGAATGCTGGCACTAACGCTATTTTTATTTTTATTTAATTTCATTTTATCTAAGCGCACCATTTTCACGCGCATACGCCTGGCAATAATCTACTACATAAATAAATAAAAATAGTTCATTGAGTTCGAAAGACAAACACGATTTTTACAGCCTTAGCCATTCGTCGGCTCGTACATGTGTCCGTCGGATGTGAGCAGAGGCGTGTAAATATGGCCCGGTATAGGAAGTGCAGGAATTATTTATTAATGAATCGCCATGGGAAAACGCGAGTGCACAAATGAGTGATGGATGGGAAGCGGTTGAGTTCCAACAAAATGAATAATTGAAAAATGTTTGGCCAGAGGTATTTTGGGGCAAAAATATTTACTAGAAATAAATTGAAATTAGTAAGGTTTCCAGTACCCGAATTAATTCAAAATGTACGCTGCTCTGTTTTGGTTATTTATAAGTTAAATCCCTAAATGCTTTTCCAAATTTAGTTTTAGTTTCTTTAGCCTGTTTTGTGGATCACAACTTTAAAACTTGGAAAGCGGGGATTCCCGTCTTTACCTTCGTTTTGAAACAAACTTTATCTTTGCTCGACCTCTTTAAGTTTACCAGATCCCATTATAAATTTTCCCGAGACCGCTGCCTGTCGCAGGCGCGCGCTTCACCCAAGTTTCCATAAGTTTTCACCGCCCGGAAAGTGTTTTCCCGACTAACTGCTTGGCAAATTGCTGCCACTTATATAAGCAGCTCGGCCAACGTTTACGTTTACTCTCATGAAATACAAAATATGCAACATATACAAAATACACAAACATTACAAGCAACAACAAAGTGCTGGCCAAAAAATGTGGCGCCAAATGAGCAGCGGAAATAAAAGAAAAACCATTGGAAAACTTTAGCATACATCGCAGGGCAGTTAAGACTTCAAAGTAAACACAACAATCGTAAAAGACGAGTGCGAATGTGGAGGGGAAAACGTGAAATAGGTATAAAAAAGGCAGAGCGAAATAAAGCGAATCACATGGCGAAACGTAAAGCGTCAGAAGTTGGCCAAATAAGGCGATGAAACGCGAAAAGAGGGCCGTAATTTCAAAGGACCCCAACACCAGCAAACCAGCGCACTGAAATCAAAAGGAAAACAACGGAAAAAAATATACATTTCAAAGTGTCGTTCGTCGTCGGCGATTCGTTCGTTCGTTCGTTCATTCGTGCTCGTGTTCGTGTTCGAGGTCCTGCGTGCGTGTGTGTGTGTGTCCTTGCAACTTTCGGTTAAGCCCCTCACGCTCACTCGCACTCTCAACCCCTCTCACTCACCGCTTGGTCCTTTCTTTTAGCCAGCGGCAATTGCACATAAGTTGCAACAAGCCAAGTAACAACAGGAGGCGTGAGCAACAACCAAAGTAACATAGAAAAAAAACCAAACAACCAAAACAACGGCCTGAAAGGCGTTGCCAGATGCTTGTTGGCCAACAGCAGCAAAACAACAGGCCCAACAACGAGAACCACAAACAACAATACGCCTTAGGGGCCAAATGAACTTTACCGCTAGTCCGTCTGTTGCCCGTTAGGTGGCGCCGCCGCCAGCCGCTGAACAACTGCCACGCTTCTCGTCCTGCCGCTGGAAATCCTGTCGCTAATTAGGTAAGTCGCCCAGCCTGGCCTCGTGTATCCCGCCCGTGTGCTCGTACTTTGCCTTTGGTCAAAGCGGGTGCTGTCCGCGTGCAACACATTATTTCATTTCGTTGCCGGGCCGTAATTATGGCAATTTGCGTCAGGCTGCAAGTCAAGTGCGGCAAAATATTGCTCATACGCCACGTGGCCATGTTGCAGTTTAAACTTTCATTTTTATTGGCTTTCTTTTTGCAGGAAACACTAAATTATATTAAAATCTCTTTTTACAAACTAAATGCATCCGTATAATCAGAATTTGACTGAATAATACAACAAATATTCAAGATAGGTAGTAAATAGTTACCTATCAAAGTTGTATTCTTAATTTATTTTATTACTAGTTAATTTTTTATTTAATTTGATGTTATATGTAGGTTTTAAATTGAAAACTGAAATGTGAAACATTAAAGGCAAAACTTTATGTTTCCTATCTTTGCAACCTTGCAACTTTTAACTACGGAGTCAATATACACATATGCCATATATATATATATATATATATATTTATATATACCATATATATATTTGTATATATATTTTTGAGCTAGAAATAACAAATATTCAAAATTTTCAGAATTTTACAAATGATATAATATTAAAATTGTTACAAATTTGAAACAGATAAACTTTTTGTCTTTCTATAATATGCAATTTTATTAATCTATCAAAAAAATTCTAGAAAGCTTTTCAAATGACATCATTAATTTCTTGGTTTAGTTATGATATATTAACTGTGATTTCAAAACATCTATAAATATCAATTTAAGGTCTTTAACTGAAAAGAACTGAAAGTAATTTATATTCGGATTAACAATCAAAATCGAAATTAATTAAAAAAATATATATTTCCTAATAGTATACCGAATTAAAAATGGTCACAATTTAATACAAATTTTTAATTTCTTTTAAGTTGTAGATGTATCCTTTTTTTCTTATTGATGTAATTGCACATTATTCAAACACACTTCACGTTTATGGTGGGCAGTCTATTATCTTGTTTAGTTCTGGATATTTATATTTTTACCCCAATATTTATATGGAATTCTTAGCTCATCTTACCATACAATAAAAAATAAATCTATTTTTATAGTTTAAATATTATCGCTAATAAAATGCAGCAAATGCTCACCAAAAAGGTCCAGTGTCCAGTTTCCATCTGAAAATCATTATTTTTGTGCACCTCTTGCTTGCTCGCAGCAATTGAAATGATACAGACGAAACGAAAAAGAAAAATAAAATACATTCCAACCGATTTCTCTTCATTTTGGATCAACCGCGTTGCGCTAAATTGAATTTCCTGGTTAAACTGCAGTACTGCCGGGCTTGGGGAGTCGGGGGATATATATAATCATATACGCAGGTGAAATGACTCTGCAATGTTTGGCTTTCATTCCGTGTTGAACGCTTAATAGAACCATCCATTGCATTATGGCTGCATGATAAATTGCGTCCTTTATATTTCTCGATTTATTTCGCTCTCTCTTCTATTTCATCTGGCTGCCCAGTATTTAAGCTGTGCCTTCATGGGTTTCAGTTAGTTGGTATTCCATTCGGCCATTTGGCTTTGTGCATTTTTCGCATACGTTACGGCTGTATTTTTCTTAACTGATGCATAAATTCGGGTTGATTGTATCCCGAAATTCCTTTTTTGTCAAACGAAATCGGGTTTATAGCTGTACAAATTCTGAGAATTGGCTACCGGAAAACTAATGAAAATACATAGTAAGCTCAGGAACAGGAATATTTCTATTTCCAGAGAATAGTTTATGAGAGGGATTCCATTTCTATTTTACACATTGCTTGCTTTTGTAAAGACCACAGTGTACCGTGTACACGCTGACGTATGCGTAATATCTCTGGGAACCACGCTACACCGAGATATGCCAGGCATTTGTGTTTGGGCTGTAGAATTCTGACCTACATACACACACAGGTGAACTGAAAGCCGAAAGCACTAAGCGCTCTTGCCTGAGCCTGGGGAAAATCCAAAGCGGAGGCGGCAGTGGCTGCGGCCAAATGGAAAATCAACACAGCAAAGAGAATGAAAAGGCCAGCAGGCAAATAAGACGATGAGATTCGGAGGGGTGGGGCTAACTGGCGTCGCTCCTTGCCGGGGATCAAGCCGACAATCGAATGGCCCAAAGGCAGCTCCAACTGGTTTGGCCTTTCCCCAGTTCGGTCGACGGAGAGAGTCTCTATGCCGCCGCCCCTCGCTATGTCCTTCCTTTCAGCTTTCGCGCCGGGGCTATCCTTTTGTTGTCATAACTGGAGGAGCAGGACGTACATGAATGGCATCTTGGCGTGTTTCTAGTTGGATCTGGCGTTTTATACAGGAAACAGCTAAATTTACTAGTGATTTTTTATGAAGTTTCAGAGGTATTTTAATGTTCATTTAGATATTACTCAATATTTAAAATTTATATATTCTTGAGGATACATTTCTTCGTAATCTCTAAGTGCCATCACTGGACACTCATTGTATGTTTAAGCTGCGGGGCTACAGAAAAAAAAAAAACGGGGTTCATCCGGTTGGCAGGACTATCGGCCAACTTATTGGCCTTGCTGTGGCAGCTGCATGTGTTATCCTTTTTATTTTTGGCCCGGCCGCAACTGCAGCAGGAAAACTGCACTTGTCCAACAACTATCTGCTCCTCTCTTGCCGTTCCCCCTGCTGCCTCCCACCCTTTTGTGTGCACTCAATTTAGCCATTTCTTGCAATTCGGCGCCTTTCTTTCGGTGCTGAGGAGGGAGCAGAGTCAGAAGCTGCGGCGAGTTGCCCCCCGGAACAAATTTAATCTATTCTGAAAGTTTCCATGTGCGCCAAGGGAGTGCCTGCAAGTGTTCGTCGGTTTCCCAGCTTTGGGCTGCGGCCTTTTCGGGTATTCCGTCTTGCCGAACTGCCGGCTGCCAGAAGATGTGACAGCAACTAATTAAGTCAGTCGGGAAAATTGCACTCGACATTTCCCGAGGTGAGCGACGCGAAAGGTGTCGGCTGGAGTTGAGCGACGGAGTGAAGATGTTTGCACCTGAAAAATTGCAACTTTTTTGGCAAATGAATCACATTAATTAATTGGAGTAGAGAAGGAAAATAGATTCTGATACAATCAAATAAAAACGAACTGTTCTTTATTTATTGTTTTTTTAATTATTGTTCTTTAATTTAAATTTTATTTCCACACACTACACTACTGTATCTCCGTCCAATTACTTTCTGTGTGTGCTCACCTTTTTACGCCAAATGGTAACTTTAATTGATTGTTGGGCGCAACCTATTCCGGTGGTTTCTTCCGACGCATTACGTATACGACCCTTTGGCTTAGTGTCAAATTATCAGCTACTTATTATTATTGCTACTTATTATTATTAGACTCGCGCGACCATCATTGCCCCAATCAATGTCAGCTGTTGTCATTGTTAGCATTTTACTCTGCACTTCCTTTTCTATTCTATTCTTTTTTTTGCTCGCTTATGTAAACCCTCTACAACGCAGACAAAAGCCTGCCAAATAGCGCAAAATGTGCGCCAATTTAGTTGTCGTTTAATTTGATGGCACAGCCGATTTGGCAGGCAAAACGGCAGTGGAGGATTAGGCCGGAGCAATGGTGGCCACGTCAGGAATGACTGCCCACCGCCAGGCGGAGGAAATTGCTGAGGAAAGCGGTAGCTCACAGGACCGAAAGGAGGCCCCACCATCGAAGGTTGGGTGGAGAGGAGAGCAGAACGAAAATAAAAGTGACCGGCAATAAAATGCTAAAAGGAACATGCAAGTACATATATGCATACGTATGGAAGGACATGGACGGAAATAAAGTCCACAGTCAAACTTCCATAGCTCGAACTGAGGTTGACCAATGCAAAAATCATGAAATGACATCAAGAATAGAAGCTATAACGAAAGAAATAAATAACCTAAATGAAACACATTCACTTTAAAGTGATTAAATTTCTAAATTTGTCAACATTAAGTTTAATTTAGTAGGATATTTTTATTTTCATGTTTACTATAATAGAGAATGATTGTTACTTTTTTTTTCTTACTTCAAAAACGACATGATTATTTGGTTTATAAAAAAAATTAATAAATTATAAGTCATGTCTAAACCTAAGAATATCATCATTTTATAAAATTGATTTAGATTTGGGTTTACTTAAATCTTTATTTTACCTTTGTTAATCATTTTTCCTAAGATAAACATGGCTGTGTTAAAATGAAAATAAAACCCATATCTCTCCCAATAAACTTATTATTATTGCCCCAACTCGCCATAACTTAACTCAAGAGCCGCCGAGGCTGGACTGTATATAAAACCTCAATCTTGAAACGCTGTCATTTTATTTAAAAGGGTATTCCAGTGTGTTGCGTGTCATTCACGAATATGGTGTGTATAGAAGAAAGCACTAGGCCTAAGGTCGCGGCCGGGAGACACATAAATAGAGAGACGGAGATGGACACTAACACTCAGAATGTTCGCAAATAATGCAGACCATTACATTAATGACTGCGGCAAAAAAGTCGAAAAAGCGCCAAAAACGTCCACCGGGCAGACTAAAAAAACAGGGAAAAACAATGAATAGAAACCAGCCAAAGAAGAGAAGGCAGCGAAAAAATCGAAACATTATGAGGTCATTTTAATTATTTATGTGTGCGTGTGGCTAAGGCCAGTCCAGAAGCACCGAACTAGACTTTGACCAAGGTTACGGCTCCGCTCCGAAAGGACCTCCGCTTGAGATTCCATTTTATTATTTTCACAATTATGTTTGCCGAGAACTCTTTAAGCGGCTTACTACTGCGGGGGAGCTCATATTTCATGGCTTCCGAATTGACCCAGATATCGGAACATATCGAGTGGGCTGGCTCATTTGGCCCCGAATCTGGGCTTTTGTTGTGCGTGCCTGGAAACTTTGATTTCTGCTTTGCTAAATTCAGATTTATGTCTTGTCCTTAGCTCAGCGGCTAGGACTTGGTCCGAGATTTATGAGCTGCTAAGTGGGAGTTCCCCTAGCTTGGCACGCGCTCAGCTGGCACTGACGCTCGTATCGATGCAAATTCGGGCCAACTCATAAGTAAATTAAGTTAAATTCTGAGCTGCTTTGGGTAAACAATGCGGAAAATTGCGTATACGCCACGAGTGTCGCTTAACGACTTGCCACAGAGAATGTCTCAATTTTTTGTAAGCGGCGGCTACATCATATATATATGTATGTATAATATACATTGTATATATATAAAAATATATATGCATGGCCGTATTCAAAAGCAATTTCCTCGCTTTATCTAGAAGTTATTTTAATGCAGACAAAATCCATTTTGTGTGCTCACCGAGATGTTACCAACTTTTTCGTCGTCGGCATGTACAGCATCCCTCTTGCCGTCTGCATACATTAGCCGATTTTTGGCTGCTTTTCAGCCACATTATTCTGTTTTTGGCCATAAAACGAGTATGTGCAAACTGTGTGGCTGTCCATAAAGCCTTGGCAATAAATTCGGCTTCATTAGCTCTGCGAGACAGCAAAAACAACTCGACGGAAAACAAGGCTTGATAACTCTCAGTGAAAAATATTCAAAAAATAATTTGTAATCATATTTAAAGGGAATTAAATATGGATTTGGACAGGCTAAACTTTCTACAAAAGTAAAATACTTTTCTGTAAAAATACATTGCACTATTTTTCGCATAATATTAGCTAGAACATAAATAAGGTTAAAATCCTTATTTCTCCCACAGAAATTAAGCACAAATTTTGGCACGCATCCGTTGCTAAAGCCATAATTGCGTAATTCGGGTCTAGTTTCCTGATCCATTCGTCTTGGTGCCAAAACTACCAAAAATTAGCCAAATTAACCCAAATACAAAGTTAGCCCAGTTTTTGGGCGCGTGCAAACTTAACATCATTAATACTAATCTGCTGCTGGGGAAAACCCCAAATGGAGCCGAGTGGAAAATGAAAATGGAACCGTGTCAAAGTCTGAGAAAGTAACGGAATTGTTACATTTTTGTTTTGTGTTGATTATGTAACATAATTGACGACAATATTTCCCCATAGGGTTGCAAGAAAAATGCTAATGAAAAAAATAAGAAAACCACGGCCCGGACGAAAGGCAAACATGGCCAACAAAGGCTGACTCATGGCGACTTCGTATTAGCGGGGCGGAAATGCCAGGACATCCGGTGTGGTGGCCAAGCCTTCAAACGCACCACGGCCACTATTACGGCCGCCCCTGAAGGGATTTGGCACAGAGAAATACAATTTACCTTTTTAATAGAAACATTTAAGGTGCAATCTATATCTATATATATATTCTCTTCTTAATGGTAAAATGTATGATTAAAAAATAAACTTTATCTTTTAAATGTTGTTCCTTAATAGCACTTATTTACCTCAGTGTAAGAGTGTGTTGGAAAGATGGAAGAGCGAGCGGCTCACTGCCAGTTACTTTCCTTTGTGGCTGAGCGCCCATTCCCAGTAAAGTTTCCACAAGAGTTTCACTGTCTCCTCCTGAACCCGCCCCTTTTCGGCACTCCCCGCAGATCCTTTGGCTCCTGGGTGAAGTGGCGAGTGCAAGTGAATAATGGCCGTCTTGACTGCAGTCAAGTCGGGCATATGGCTCACAAGCAATCAGTGTCAGTGGCAGTGCCACGGGCTAAAACGAGAAACAGAAACTAAAACAGAGACGGAACAGGTCCTGAAAGCGAGCCAAGTTTATTTGCAGGTATAAAAAGGGCATAAACCAAATCAGAAAACTTACGATATGCACCGACAAAAATAAGAAAATAATAGCCAAGAATATCTTGAACTTGAATATTAAAATCATAAACTGGAAAATCGATTTTGAAATTAAATTAAGCAAGTCGAAGCTTTACTCAAGTTTATTATTTCAAGAATTATTTTCAAAATGTTTGTTTTGCTTCAATTTTTTGTGTGTGGTTATGGGAACAAGGACGAGGACTGGTTCTTTGGTGGAATGCATTGGCTTGGCCCCTCCGCTGCTCGTTGCCGCTTTCAGTTAGCTTGCTGTCCAGCTCAGTGGAGCGGTTGGTCAAACAGAAATTGATTTGTTGTGTTTGCCTTGTGCTGCTATATCTATGTATTAAACCCATACCTAAAAATATATATATTTGCTTGATATTTGAATGCCGCTTTTTCCTTTGCCAAATCCGAACACGATACCGGTCAGCATGGAATGGAAATGGAAATACACCTGTCACTGTATGAGTTTTCCAATAAAGACAACTCAAATCCTCCGAGTCTCAAATAAGCAGAGACACGCAAATCTATTGAAGTGAAATGGAAATATAAATGTCCAGCAGAGGCTTTTGATGGATATACGAAACAGTTGAAAATGACTTTGTTTTGCAAAATTTATGAATTTCAGCTTAAAATCGAATGAATATTAAAAAAATATGTATTGTTCGGCAATGTCAAATGTTTTACTTTATCAGAAAAGGAATGTGTTTAATTTTTAACTTTTCCCATTTAACACCTGTTCCAGTTGTTGTGGAGAAAGTTTATTTTACTACCAAATCCTACATAAAATCCTACATAAAATCCTACATAAAATCCTACATAAAGTATACATCGAGCTTAATCACAGCTTAAAAATATAGGAAAAATATTTTAAACAGCACTATTGAATATTTTTAATAGGAAATGAAAAGAAATTTCACCATTTCAAGAAATCTTGTCAATGCAAAAATTATGCCAACTAAATATATCTCTCTTCCACTTTTAATAAGTTCAATTAATGCAAAAGAAATATTTCCACTACCCTGACTACGAGTTCTTTGCCCTTGGGCCCCGACACCATCTACAAAAATATTTTAAAAAATCGTGAAACCATGGCAGAAGGATGCAAAACTTTCGCCTTTCGCGCTCAACGTAAATTATGCAAAACTTTCACCCTTGGCCGTCACATAACAAGGCAGGCAGGCATCACATGTCACGGCTCAAATGAGTTACCCTGCCCTCGGCTTTTTTATGTCGGTGTGCAAAGGAAATTTGCGTGAAAAAATAAGTTTCGAGTGCAGGGAAAATATGCGGGAAATGATAAAGGGAGTGGTGAGCGGGAGTTGCATTTTACAGCCACTTTGGCAGGCGACACGCTGACAAGTTGAATGGCGGCGTTTATTGAAATATGGCCCCGAGCCCGTATTGACTCAAATATGATATATGCACCTTTAATCTTGGTTTTGGCATGTGCAAAAATCGGAGCAGAAAACCAAAAGTCTCGGCAGCAGGTAAGAAGTCAAACTCATTGAGCATTCAGTGCGGGAGATGGGAAAGCGTGTCATCTGCAGGGCGTCGAAAACCAAGCCGTGCCTTCAATACAACAAATTTCGTTTACATCTCAACACCACGAGTGTGTGTGTGTGTGTGATAGCAGGATTATTATGCAGGACTTCAGCAGCAGGAAACTCAAATATGCTCTCTGTAGCCGGGCCACCTAACTCCTGCCCCTGTTTTCTGCCCCTATTTTCCTTGCCACATGCTGTGCAACAATTTTTGCTGCGTACAAGGAAAGTGCTGTATGGTAATAAGTTAGTGCAAGACATACACGTCGCCCTATGTATGCGAATATCTTAAAGATATTCCGACTTCGTTCTTGTTCCCACTTTGATGTTGCACTCACTCAGCATTCGAGCGAGGATTTCATGACATCTTTTGAAAATCAAGAAAGGAATAGGGGTCGGATTTCTTTTATTATTTATGCAATATATATATGTCAAAGATAAACAAGATCAGGGGCTTTAAGGTCTTGGATTCGTGTGGAATCTGCATATATGTTTAAAGGTATTGCAATTAGAAAACATTTATACAAATTAAAATGAAACACGATTTTTTCCTTAATCAACTTTCAACATACTGTAACATAAATTCGATTCCTCATTTATCATCTCTTCTACATACATTATAATGTCAATACAGCGAATTTTCATTCTCATCATCGTTAAATGCATCACAATTACATTTAATTATTTTATTATGTAAACATTTCGGTGCACCAGTTCGGTGGAAAGCGCATTTAATTGATATAAACATCGCTGTTTAATTGCCTTTAATGCCAAATGAACCGGTTGACTTTATTACCAAACAGTTTGACGTGGCCCTTCCTCGTTTTACGGTTTGATTCGCGGCTGTTTTTTAATTAAAATTCAATCAGGTTGGACCCTAGAATATGTTGGAGAATGTGAAATATTTACAGTAAACTGAAAAGCGGAATGTGGTTAGTGCCGAGTTGATTAAATCGTGTGGTTTATGGTAGGGATTAGTTGGGAGTTGCAAAAAAAATACATAAAAGTACGTTCCAGAGGCTTGCCCAAAGTATGATTCGTGATCAGCGCACTGGGTTGTGTGACCCACATCAAAGGACCAGGGCCAGATCGTGCGTCATTTTGAGCATTAAAATTAATCCGTGGACACGCAAGGATAATCGCTTGAATGACACGTTTTTTTTTTCTGCTAACGAAACTTTGGCCGGGGATTTCGAGATGCGAACGCGTGACTAAGAGGTCCCCTGAAACGAGTGCACGCGTTACGTATACGCCGTGTTGGACGCGGCCTCATCATCCACATTGTTTCACATTTTTTGTTGCCTTCCTTGTTTTTTGTGTGGCAAATTGACTGCAGTTGCCGCAAATTTCAATTTTCAACGCCATAATTGGCCATCTAATTATAGTTGCATACTGGCACACGAGGCCTGCCTGGACATTAAAAGTAATCGCCTTTTATGAATAATATCCCCGGGCCCTGGGCTCGGCCCTATACGCTGCTATTGAAATGGTAATCATAGCAATTCACGTAACATATTTTCGTTCGTTTTCCTAATTCCTCGGGCAACTCGTGCAAGTTTGTTTTTCACTTGAGTTTTGGGGGGGGAGAGAAAAAAACATGATAAATAAAAAGAAAAGTACGTGTGAGAGCGTGGCAAGTGTGAAAGCTGAGCTTTGCCACCAAAAGGAGGGGTCACCCGACTACGTCACGCATGTCCTTGTACGGAAATGTGAAAACTTTTTGCAGATTCCTCCTCTGCTTTCCGCCAGTCTGCTAGTTTTTTGTGCAAACAAAGGTTGTGCATAAAACTAATTAACTTTGCTATTTGCCGACTGCAAAGAGAAGGCTTCTGTTCCTGCTGAATTTATTATTTGGTCAGAGTAATCAGATTAGAATTTCAACATCAAATGGATCAAATGGATGCTAGGGAACCAGCTAATTTACCTCTCACACATTAGTCAGTATATAAAATTAAAAAACGAGACTACTTTCTCATTGGAGAATTGTTTTATTTATACAAAGAACATAGGATTGGTGTTCATAAATGCAGAAACAATCTTGCGCTTGTTGTATTCATTCTTCAGGTCATGGAACCGTTCAGTGCTGTAACAAAACAATTATTAAACATCTGAAAACGAGAAATGCAGAACCATTATTTACCCCGAGAGATAGTGACGCCCACGGGCAGCCACCAGGTGGGCTAGGTAGGCCGGCGCTGGATACGAAACCGATCGAGTGCAGCGCGGAAACATATGGCAGAGGTTGTAGGTCAACTGCTGCAAGAGGTCGATATCAAGTCTGCCCGTGTTCTCAATCACATTGTAACGCGTTGGCTTGGCCGTGCCCTGGATGGCCTGGTGGCTGACCAGAAAGAACTGCACTTCGTTCGGATGGACGATGGTGCGGTCCACCACGGTGCCGGGGCACACGTTGTTGAACTTGTTGAAGCCCGTTGGCTGCCCCATGGGAAAGAATCTAGTATGGTGGCGCTTCACCACGATAATGCAACAAATTTTCGGCTTAATGCCGATCTGTAAGCAGAACATAGAGGAATATGTAAGAATATGTAGGAAATATATGAAACAAATCTTCGGTTTAATGTCGATCTGTCAATGGGGGAACGATTAACGAAATATTGGATTATAAAGGTATATATAAAAATAAATAATAATATATAAGAATATGTAAGAAATATATGCAGCACATATTCGGTTTAATTCCGATCTGTAAGAGGGCGAACGATTTAAGAAATATAAATAATAATTTATCAGACGGCTTCCCATCGGCCAAGCTGCAACATCCTTGTACCCTCTTAGTACCGGCTATAAGAATAGATTACTTACCTTTCGACAGGCGGCTTCTATGCCCCTGAGCTCCTCGTGCTTGATTTTCGGAAACTGGCCGTCACTCACACCGTCGCGATAGTAGACGATGTGGTCGGGGTACTCATTGTGGTACTTCTGGTACACGCGCAGATGCTCCAGCGTGATCGATTCCATATCCTCGATCTCCTCCAGGGCCGAGCGCTGCAGGCGATATTGCATGTTGTAGGCACCGCCAAAGTGATCATGCGAGGCGGCCACGCCCACCACGCTGGGAATTTCGCGTTGGTCGGGCGACGGATGGCTCACGTCGGCGCCCAGGAACATGGCGTTCCTGAGCATCGGCTGACGGGGATCCTCCCTTAGCTTGTGGTTGAGACCATTCAGCTTTGAATTGACCTTCAGCAGGATGTTGGCAATGGTCTGGGTATTCATCTTGCGCTCGACGGTGAACTGCTTGATGCACTGCGTCAGAATGCCGTGCTGTAGTTCGGCCTTCTGCTTAACGGTGCTGTACGTGACTCCGAACTGCGGTAGGATCACAAAGGCCAGATCGCACTGGCCCCGGAGATCTGCAAAACACTGGTCTAGGTTACGCTCGTCCTTATAGGGCCATATCTCAGCCTTTTTGTTCAGGCAGAGGTCAAAGGCCTTGCCGTGGGAATGCATTTTTTGCTCAAAGTCGGCCACCTGATTGTATGGCATCCTGCGACCGCGCGGCGAATCAAAGTACAGGATCGCCCACCTGTGCGCGGTCTGCTTGGGCTTAAGGAAGCGCACAGCCTCCATGCGCCACGCCCCATTCCTAACCATGCAACACTGTTTGCCCTGGTACTCCACCTGCGGCGGCGACAGGGTGCGGGTCTGCACCATTACGAAATCGTTGTCAATGCGAATGCCAAAACGGGCGATAGTCGGGTCCAAGTTGTGCTTAAAGAACTGGAGGAGCTCTAAGATCTTGGCCTTGCGGTCATTGGTCGAGGTGGCGGCAAACTTAATAATGTTAGACACTTGAGTGGCCCCATCCTTGCGCTGCAAAATATTTGAGCTTAAAAATGGGTTTCTGAAGTTAGTGGCTAGCTTACATTCAAGGCCTGTCCTCCCTCGATGTGGCATAGCTCGATGGGTACCATTATGTCCTTCGTCGGTGGTCCAACGTGCAGGCAAGGAAGCTGAGGAAACTTCAGCTTGTAATTGCGAGACCTGAAATAGTCTGCAACCGTGAGGACTTTGTCGTCCATCTGGAAAGTCTGCCTGGTGGCCGGGTCTCGCGAAAGCCCATTAACACGCCAGCAATGCGGCAAAGCGTCGAAACATTTCGGTGGCGTATAAATCACACTGAGGCCCTTCAGGAACGACTCGATGGTGCCACGCGACTGGCTCAGATCGGTGCTCTGACTGATTTTCTGCCGCACCCCATATCGCTCCAGGTACTCGAGCACTGACATCTCCATCGGAAAGGACTTGTGCGATATGTCCGCATTCAAAAAGGGCCGATCGCCCAGCACGAAGGACTGATAGAGGCCGACCAGAGCCTCATAGCCATCGTCCAGCTCCCGACGCTGACCCGGCGCGGACATCTTGAAGAAGGAGCGTCCAGCCCGGATGGAGCAGCCATCACCACCTCCAGGCACTGCATGGCACGCATCGGTTTGTCGAAGATCCTCTCGGACATGTAGCTGCAACAAGATCGAACTGTAATATCCAAGGACCAGTAAGAGCCATCTGAACTCACCTTCGTAAACAGTTGAGATCGATCTCGGGGTCACCAGTTTCCTTGATTTCCACAGTATATCGAATGGTACGACCATATGTGTCAATCACCTGAAAGGCAATGAGGCGGAGCGTTTGATTTATTTATTTATTTATTTTCAAATATGAATGCTAATTCTCTAAAGTAAACAAGTCGTAATTCACTTCTTCATTGCCAACGTAAACTCTTTTTTTATTCGCCAACATATATGGTACATCACAATGAACACTTGTTCATTCACCAATGTAAAGAAGTGCTCACTCGTATAAATGTTTATGGCGTAAATGAACAATTTGAGTTCATTTGCATTGGAATTTATACATCTGTTTTTCGATGCGTATTACATTTTAATGAGTATGTATGTAGGCTTTGTAGGCTGTTTCATTTCGAGCAATATAAGTGACTTAAATAATAAGGTTCCAACATAAATAAAATATCTTTTTACTTACAGTCACTTCCCCATTACCCAAGCTAGTGTTCAGCCTGTCCACGGAGTAGCACAAGGCTCTGCCATCATAGGCGGCAATCGCTCCTCCCAATTGATTGACGCGAAACTGCTCGAAAGCCTGTCTCCAGAACTTCTTGGGCCGCTCTGGTTCTATCTTGACGTCATAGTGGAAGGCTTTTTGGGGCATTTTGTCCATGTTTATGTCCAGATAATTAACGGCCACCGTGCCGGGTTTTCCACAAGTGCCACGTTTTATAATGCCAGCTGGGCGCGATGGAGGCGGGCCAACAGTTGGGGCTCTTCGCTCATGAGGCTTCTCCCCAGGCTGCTGCTGAGGTAGTACTTTCGGTAAAGCTTGTAGCTTTAGATCCTGTTGTTCAACTGGATTGGGCGTACAGCCTGTCTGAGGTGCTGGTACCTTGGATTGCCAGCAATTTTGTTTCTGTTGCTGTTCTCGTGGACGTTGCTGCTGTTGTCCCTGTGGGAGTTGCATCTGTTGTCCTCGTGGACTTTGCAGCTGCGGAGAACTCGAGCGTTGATTGCTCTTCGACTGGACTTGGCCACGATCTTGGACCCAGCCATTTTGACCGTCCCATCCTTGGGCTCCTTGGGTGCTCTGCTGTTGATTTCCTTGCTGTGGGACTCCTTGGGTCCTCTGTTGTTGGCTTCCTTGGGTCCTCTGCTGTTGATTTCCGTGCTGTTCGCCACCTTGGGTCCTCTGCTGTTGGACTTCTTGGGTCCTCTGTTGTTGATATCCTTGCCGTGGGAGTCCTTGGGTCCTCTGCTGTTGATTTCCTTGCTGTTGGACTCCTTGGGTCCTCTGTTGTTGGCCTCCTTGGGACCTCTGCTGTTGGCCTCCCTGGGTCCTCTGTTGATTTCCCTGCTGTTGGCTTCCTTGGGTCCTCTGTTGTTGATATCCTTGCTGTTGGCTTCCTTGGGTCCTCTGTTGTTGGTATCCTTGCTGTTGGCTTCCTTGGATCCTCTGTTGATATCCTTGCTGTTGGCTTCCTTGGGTCCTCTGTTGATATCCTTGCTGTTGGCTTCCTTGGGTCCTCTGTTGATATCCTTGCTGTTGGCTTCCTTGGGTCATCTGCTGTTGATATCCTTGCTGTTGGCTTCCTTGGGTCCTCTGTTGATTTCCCTGCTGTTGGCCTCCTTGGGACCTCCGCTGTTGGTCTCCTGCCTTTGGCCATCCAGAAGAAACAGAGCTAGAAGAGCTCGAACTACGCATCGATGCAAAAGTTTGTTGATTTTCAATAGTCTTAGTTGGCTGGGCTTCTTGGCGACTGCCTTGAGTTGCTTGGTTCTTCTGCTGCTGTTCTCCGGTCTTCTGCTTCTGGCGTCCAACATTCTGCCATCCATCTAAATAACCACAAATTAATGGACTTGCAGTTTTTTTTCTCCCGTACTCTTACCATTTTCTTCTTTAGGCGGATCGCCCCATCCTGGATTTTCTTTGCCCTTCTGTGGCTGACCGTTGGGCTTCGGCTTATGGCCTTCCACCTTCTGCCAGCCATCTGAGGCATCACCGCTGTCTGTATTGAATTTCGGCATATTGTTCACTTAGGTGAAAATAATTTAAAGATATTTTTAATTATTTTCGGTTAATATAATTTCGGAGATTTCTTTTCTTTAACTTTTCTTTTTGATTGGAAAAGTTTAGGAATAGTTTTGAGAACTGAACTGAGCAAAGTCCAGATGAAAACTAAAATAAAATTTATTGGTAACCAGAACCAGAGATTTGACACGAGGTGGAAAAATTATTGTCAAGTGAAGTAAAAGTTCACGGTTGCTGTTTACATATAATTTAAATAATTATAAACCAAATTCAAAAATTCAAAATTACTTAAGTGTTTAAGATTGTCTCTTTTTGAAGTCTTGAAGTTGAACAACGTATTTCTTTGCAGGCTTTGAAAAAGATTTCCAGAAAGCCTTAGTAAAATATGTAGCATCCCCAAAGAACTACATAAAATATAAGTTGTTGCCACAACATTTCCGCTATTAAGTTTATCCCCTGCAAGCAATTAGCGAAAATTATCTCCCACGCAGCCCAAACACATCGATGGAAAATGCAGAATAAATATTTTCGTAAATAGACAAACGGCACACAATAGGCGCAAATATTTGGCACCAAAAATAAAATAAAACTGGGAAAGGAGGAGCATTAGTACTATTTTAATGCGCGGGGAAAATCGATGAATGGGCCTGCCGCCTCTTGGATATCCATTGGCCCACAGATGTGGCCAAATAAAATGCTGGATAAACAAATTCAAACAGTTACAAAGCCAATTTAGATGCCCTCATCCGCCGCTGGCTGTTTGGACGGCTTGATTGAGCCATGTTCGTTGGCCCAAGCCGCATAGCCGTATGCTCCTGCGAGGATTTTAATCATGCACGTATTTTGGAGCTTTTCCGCTTTCCAGCCACGAACGCCATAAATATCCATCAATATGTGAGTGAGTGAGCGCTCTCTGAACTATGAACTCTGCTCTGCCACCCGGGGCGAATTGACTGTGAGAACAAAAACACAAAGAAGGAAAATCCCATTAATACATTTATGCGGAGATATCCCACATGGGAGTCGGCATATCGGCATCCCATCTGTGGCACAGCGAGTCGAAATGTTAATTGCACAAATGGTGGAATAGATTTAATCGAATTAAAGTGTGCAGTTCTAATTTAATCGAATTATCACTTTGTGGTTTCCATTTAATTTTAAATCTGAACAGTTTCTTTATGATTTTTTCATGCACTGGGTAGGCTTTAATTGGCAGCGAAATTATAATCAATCTTTATTCTCTGTTCAAAGAATATTAGAGGAACATGAAACATATTTTAGGTTTTAAAAAGTTTTAGCTCGCACATTTTCCACCAATGCTGCATTACCATAAATTCCAGAAATCACTGGCTTTACAACCCAGAATTTCCCGCAATAAGTTTTATTTATGAGGGGCAACCTCAAAGCAAATCCCAACAAAATGTTGTAATACCTTTCGGCCCCAAACACCTTGACTAAGTCTGCTCTAGTTTCGCCCCTCCTCTCCCATTCACTTTGTCTATCTCAGTCTGGCTCAAAAACTTAACCCTATTCCCCGGGCCCAGTTCAAATAACCAGCGGCTCTATGCCCCACACCCGACAACGAAAAAAGAGAAACAAACACAGAAAATGATGGTGGAAAAAACACAAATTTAAAGGAGATGGAGGGTAAAAAGTGTTAACAAGCTGCGTATAAATTAATAATTAAGTCGCTCCACTCACCCCGTCTGTGCAATTTGCTTTATTAAATGAAGTGCAGCTGAAACTATGCTGCCTTTGTCCGACCCACTGGGTATAAATTTATATTCCCTGGCATTTGACATAAATTTCATTTATATCCATGTGAATTGGTCTCTTGCAGAGGTCTAATTATTTAATCAATATATGCCCATAAATATTGCAAAGAGCTCTCAGGCATCGGAAAAAGATATATGAATGCCTATATGTATATTACACATTGCTGTGTTTGTGTGGCCCCAATTGGTTCAATTAGTGAAAGTAAAACAAAAGTTAAAGTTCCCACGATGCTAAACTGCAAGGACCATGATATTTCAGGCCGGGGCCCCGCAATTACATTGGGGCAGGCGTCAAACAATATAATTAAAGGTAAACGGCTAAGCAAGACAGGTGGGTCCTGAAAGCTTTTGCACCTGCCAGCGATTTGAGGCTGTATCTATGGAACTCTATGGGGAATATGGGCCACGAAACTATATTGCTTGAGCTTCTAATGGAAGTAGGTCGCCTTGTGGGTCTATATTTTGATTCTATAAGTAACACAGCATATATTCAAAATTTAGTTGTATTACAAATTATTTGTATTACTATTATTATTTTTGACATATTAAAATCATACAAATCATATATTTTATCACATAAACCTATTTATTTAACAAGGAATTTTTTATAGATATTTATTTGAATAGGCCTCTGGTTATATGAAAAATGTGTTGGAACAAAGCTTAATCTGTACTGATTTTCCGATTTTGTAACTGTAATCGATGAAACGATAAATAAAACGATCGGAAAAGAGGTTTGTTTATCGATTTTTGAGATGATAGATCTCTGCTTTTAAAAAGCCTACATTCTACTTGCATTAATAAATTGATTTTAATATCAAACTATTTGCATAATTAAATAAACTTCAGTATGAAAAAACCCACTCCATTACCTTTCTGTCTCATTTCCAAGTTAATTTACCCAGTTCTACCCAGACCTATGTTTCACATACACATATATAACAATTCATTTAAATAAGTTGTGCTCGACTTTAGTACCCAACGACTCGGCAGTGCAAACAAATGGGTTGGCATTTCATGTGAAATGCTATCGGACCAGCCTAAATCTTAAGCCTCTGTTGGGGGCGAAGGCTCGTGGCAGGTTTGTAAATCGCTTTGATGGGGTAAAGCTTTTACTATCTGTATACAATTATAACAAAAGCGCGACCTTTGCACACATGTCTCTCAGTCCCAGCCAATTTCTCCGAGTCCGACTCCAGCTCCTGGCCAGGGTCTACCTGGAAAAACCTTTCGAGGCAGAAACTTGGGCACTAAAAATGCGTGCGTGCCTTCGTATTTTTTTTTATCGATTTGCATATCTAAATTTAGTCAGGCGACATATAATGCCAGGCCACACACAGCGTATGGTCGCATGCATATATACTTGTATTTATTATATATGTGTACCCAGTGGAGGCCAGGGAGCCCCAGCACACGCACTAATAAATATTGCATTGTGATACTGGGAATGGAGTCCGTTCGGTCGAGGAGTCGTGGCCACCGTAATTAAGGTTGCCACGATCAGAGCCTATGCGTATGCCCATGCCTTTGGGCTACAATTAGATTTTGGTGTTGAGCATACAGCCAAAACTTCAAGAAAAAATAGGGTTGAGATGGAAGGGATTAGGTGTAGTTTATTTGTGATTTCTCAGCATCATATTGGGAAAATATCGATATTTGTATTAAGTCATAATATCTTTGGGAATGTCAGAAATATCTTAATTTATCTATCTTTACTTCATTTAATGGAAGGTAATATTATTGTAATAATATTGATTAATACTGATCACCTGCTGTTTAAAAATTAAGATTTTCTGTAATAAAATTCCACTAAATGTTGCTTAGTTCCTTAGGCTTTAAATTATTAGGAAATATTGCTCACAGCTTTAAGATTTTCCTTACAACTTATATACTTGGCTGTTAATGTGGCTTTCTAATTAAAAACAAGTAAATATGTAGAAATACCTGCTCAAACCTAGATAGATTTCTTCGAGTGCGCACCGTGAAAACACGACCACAGATTGGCCGGCAAATGCCTTGGTCACCTTGAACCAGCGCCTCGGGGAGACAGGAGGATGAAGGACAACACAGGACGAAGTCGAGGCACAGACAGGGAGAAGGGGCCATGATAAATGAGCTACGTTAACTCATGTGGCAAATGTGACATGTGCTCCGGCATTTTTATTCTTTGTGTACCTGGGCCCGTGTGTGTGCTGATTGCCGTGTGAGTCCGTGGAGAGACAAGCGCTAAAATTACCATATTACCCGGCCCCGACCCCGACCCCGACTCCGGCCAGAGCTCCTCCCCAGCTGTCTTGGCCCACTCGGACCGTCCATTCAGGCGCACATAGCCTGCTGATATCCTGCGCCGGAGCTCTGAGACCAGAAGGCTAATAGCTCGGTTAGTTGGCCGTGGCATGTGAATTATGGTTAATTTCGGCTGCCACATTGCGGAAGTTATTAACTCGTTTGATCGAACTTGCCCCCTAAGTGATTTAGTATGTGTCCGAGTTGACGGCTTAAGTGCATTAAATAAAAGGGCGATATGATGTGCGGGCTATAAATGAGATATTGATATGGTTATGAGAGAGAGTAATAGGAAATAAAGCAAGAGGTTTGATAAACTCAATTTAGATACTTGTAATAAGTTTCTTTATGTATCACATTTTACTTATGATTTTAATTTATTGCTTAAGGAATTAAGCCATGCTTGGCCAAATTATAAATAAGATTTCATGGACCGATTTCTCACTGAAGTAAATATATTTTGGGATCTATATCTTACTAGATGCTGCTCTTTTGAGACAAAGTCATTGATTTGCCAGCTTTATTTTCCCTTTGCCTTCTCTCATTATTTTCCACCGCCTTCTTTGAGAAACTAAGCAATAATGGCCGAAGGGACTGGCTCCGCCCCTTGGTCGCCTGTCAAATATTTGAACAAAGCCCAAGACGCGCTGGCTTGTCTCCAGTGCACAGCTCTGAAAAGTATGCAGCAGACAAAAGCTCATTAAGAACTCAGACACAATTCCCATTCACAGCCCGCCCTTCCGCCCGTCGTCCCCGTTCGTGTCCTGTCATATCCTGGCTGTCGTTGTCGTCACCCAACTACCCTCTTCCCGCCTTCCCCTTTTAGTGTTAAGTGATTTCCATCACTTGCGCCGCCGGCACATGCTGGGGAATTCCAAGTTGGCTCAGCCTTAGCCCCATTTACTCCTTCACTCCTGCCAGCGCGTCATATGTTCAATTTCATCTAAAAGCTGCTGTTTTGGGGCCAGGACATTGGGGAATTAATGCCCTCTGAGAGCAAATAATCCGCAAGTGCGAAAATGTGCGGGCCTTCGGTGTTGATATTTATATTTGCGTAATAATTGGTGGCTTTAATTGGTTTATCTTTCTTTTCCAGCAGGTTGGCCCATGCGGACTCGGAGCGGTTGCGGATCCCATTGAACTGGCTGCGGAGTTAAATTTGGTGAGTGGAGCGAAGGCACGTTGCCTTTCAATCACAACATGACGGCATTTGCTGGTTTAGAGCCCCGTCAACTCAAACATAATCTGCGATGAATGCATTCGCTTGCCAGGAAACTCCTGAACGAAAATAAAGCGAAATGGCAGTATTTGCATGGGCACTGAGAGAGATAGGGAAGAATTTAGCTAAAAATTATGATAAGACCAAATTAAGAATGAATTAAAAACTAATTCAAATTCAAGGTATAAACTTGTATATTGAAATTTTAGTTCAACTTAAATTTTAATAACTCAGTTTAGTTGCCTCTTTTTTCCCTCGGTGCACCTCTGTATATGTGTATTTGTGAAGGTGCGGGCTATGTCTTGGGAAACTTTTGTGTGTTTAATTTCCGGCTGCTTTAGTCCAAGTTCAGTGGGGCATAGTCTCGAGGCTTGGACTCGTAAGCTTCCAAGGAGCTGCATGTCCTGCGGCTTATGACCCGCAGATTTGTGGTCTAAGGCAAAATATTTATATAGAAATTAAATAGCCTCAAACAGGGTATTACCTAAGGCAAAGGTCAGTCAAGTGTGCGTCTCCGACCGCCGAGGTCAGAGGGAGTGCCCCGAGAACCGAGTAATCTCTTTTATTCATGTAATTGACGACCTTTGAGGCGGATTAGAAGGTTCAGCTAAGGCGCAAACATGGGAAATCAATTGTAGGGCTTACGCTTTTTGCTGAAAAAGTAAAGTAAATGGTAAATTGATAGCTTAATAAAATTCAAATTTAATTTATAACCTTACGGTATATTATTTATTTTTGGAAATAAATACTATTTAACCTTTCTTTTCCCATTTGCCCTTTGATAAAAACATATTTTCTCGTTAGCTGAAAACTTCTCTGGATTCCACTTATCTTATGTCCCCTAAATGCATTTTCAAAGAATATATACAGTAGATCTCCCGTGTTTCTGCTTTGGGGTAAAGTTAGCTTTTATAAAATCCCCTTTTTCGCTCCCCTTTTTTATGGCTTACCTGAGCTTCGTTCTGGTTTATATATGAATGCGAATACCCACATATCTGTGTATATGTATCAGCTCCCAAATAAGCAGGACACACTGTTAGGACAAACGACCCTTGAGATATATAAATAAACTGCCTCAAGATTAGTTTAAATGGTTGGCGACGTGCCTTTGCCCTCGTTTTGCAGATGCAGCTGCAGCTGCAGCTGGTAACTGCATCCTGCCACAGGGGGTGACATGCTCCTAAAGCACCCTGCTTTTGCTCAACCCACCCATGTATACACTGGGAAAAATGTATGGCCAAAGAGAAGCTTCTATTATGTTTTTTTATAGTTTGATTCTAGATGCCGTTGAGAATTCTGTGTCCTTGTGTTCTTTGGATTTTGTTTTATATTAATTTGTAAACTATAAACCTTTATAAATTAATTTGAACTGAAGAAATATGAAGATTTCTTGTCAAAGATTTTTGTTTTAATTGAATTTAATGGATCTTGAGATTGGTTTACCAATTTCTTTTCTAGACCTTTTGTTTTAAATATTTCTCACCGTGTATATAGACCGTGTGTGCGTGTATGAATTGCTTTTGTGTGTGTGTCTACATGTAAAGTGGCGCTTATTCTGGCACTAAGAGAGAGAAACCAACACAAAAAGCTCTTTGGCACTCGTCTCGGAAGGGGGTTCTGAATTAGGGGGGCAATGTGACCCCCTGGCAAGCCACAGCCCCACGTCCCGCCCTCTCAACACGCCCATTATGCTCATTATGTGCTTTGGTACTTGGCCCGGCTTGTTTTTGTCTTAACGTTCGTCGCTGTTGTCGTTGCCCCGTCCTCTGCGTCTTCGCTTCGTGTTTGTTCCTCCGTCTGTTTGTTTGTTTATCTTGTTTATTTGCTTTTGTGCCAAATTATTTGTCGCTGCTTGTTCGCTCTTCGTACTTGTTATTTGAATGCTTATTGCTTTTTCCTGTCATTTTCTTAGCGGGATTTTTGGTTTTGGTTGTGGCAAATCCGAGAGTTTTGATTTCCCAGCCTTTTGGGGGGAGGAAAAACATGCAACAAAAACTTTATTCTGCAAATAGAAGATAAAGTTTATTTTTGGCACTTATTTTAAATAAGAAAGTGCCGAATTTACAAGTATATAAGAAAATTCAATTTAAAGTTCCTTTATAAAAAAAATGCAAGACTTAAGGGGTTATATACACTTTCGCGCGAGGAAAAATAGGCATTTTTACGATTTCTTTTGTGGAATAACAACACAACTTTTCGTAAAACACTCTATGTATATTTATTTATACACTTTGTGAGATTCTTCATGAATTTTTTCAAAACAAAATATTTATATTTGTAGTTACTGTAGGCCATAATGCAAACACACAATTTTCCCAATATCGTCCGCGGTGACCACGGGTTCTTTAGTAATCTTAACTCGGTCAGTCTGAAATTTTGCAGGCTTATTAAGAACAATACAAGCCTGTGCGTGAACGAAGAATTTTGCAATATAAAATTTTTTACGAAAATTATGATCGTTTTACTAAAAAGTACGAGTTTTGAACGTATACATTTTTGGTTTTTACATCAGGAAAAAAAGTTGTGCTTTAAATTCAAAATCCTTCGTTCACGCACTGGCCAACATTGTTGTTAATAAGCCTGCAAAATTTCAGACTGACTGAGTTAAGGGTTCTTTAGTAATCTTGGTCACCGCAACCACACTTTTTGAAAAAACAGTTTCGAGATAATCGCGTCTAAAGAATAATTCGCCGTTGACTCGTAGTGCAGATAGCGCGTTATTAATAGCTGCCAATCTGGTTCTAGTGCTCAGAATTTTATGATTTTTGGGGAAAACATTCTCCAAGGTATGTACTTTCGATTTTCGATTTTTTTTACCAACGCAAGTGTATATAACCCCTTAAATCTTACCAGGAATAACTTGCCTTAAGACATAGAGTTGAAATTGCCAAAGAGCTCGTCCTTCGAATCGCCCGCAATTCAACTCTTAACCCTATAGAGCCATAAGCTGCTTGCCTTGGCCCAACAACTGAAACCAGCAACCAAAAATAAGGGGAAAATCGCAGAGAGCAGCTTAAATGACAGACAGCTCCCAGTTTCCCCAGCAGCGGCCACTTCAAGAGAAATGTCCAAAAAATGTCAATTTATTATAGCGAAATCAGCGCAGGACACACGCAGCACGCGTGACCAGTGGGCAGCTTAAAGCCACCCACATCCCCATCCCCTCCCAGAGGAGCAGCCTCCAGCCATCCATCCCGCCATCTCCCCCCCACCAAATGTGTGTGTCATGTGTATAAATACTTTTTAATCTGAATTATTACGCTCTGCATGTTTTTTTCCTGCTTGATTATAATTTATTCACATAAATTTCCATGATGCATGGCATTTAAGTGGCACTGACAGGACGAAGAAGAGCATTCCAACTCCTCCCTTAGATATTTTAGGCCCGTCCTCGAGCGCCAAACAAATCCTGCTAAAGCCCCTTTAACAAAAGCCTTTCGGGCTCGATGGCGCACAAAAAACTTTATGTGTATATATATTAACTGAAAAGGACACAGCCTCGAAAAGTTCGATCTGAAAGTGGGATCAAGGGATTGCTCGTTTCGATTGCTTAATTACTTAAACAATCAAGCGAAAGAGCAGTAAGTGGTGGCCATATAGCATTTGTCAAGGCTGGTGTCATATAAATAGAAATATATGTTTGGTATTTGAATAAGAATAAGTTAAGAAATTGTTGACTTTATTACTCATATTCCTAGGACAAGTTCTTGCTGGTCTAGTGGTTGCTTAGGAGTTAGTGAGGTTTATCTTTAGTTAAACCCTAATTTCTGTTCATTAATTTTCCAATATTTTTCTAAAAAAAAGGAGAGTATCAACGAAAGTGTCAAATGTCAATTGTGTCAAGTTTCCAGTGCCATTATTCTGACCGCAACTGTATGCGACACACTTCCGCTCCAATTTAAGGGACTCTGTGGTCGCTGTATTACCACCGCATGTATCTACCGTCATTTATTCATTTTAATTATAAATAAAAAATATCGAAATACACCTCTTTGGGAATGTGTGTTGCGTAACCGGGAAAGTAACCGCAAACTGCCGAAGCCAACTTGTAAACCCAGCAGCTGTTCGATTTCTGTCTGGGGAATACAAAAACAAAAAGAAGAAAAAACATGTTGGCTTTGCTGCGCTGTGTGTGTTCTCATCGAGCTGACCCAAGCTTATTGTAAACAGAAAGTGATACCAAGCACAGGAATTTCCCTGCCACCCTCACCTCCGACTACTACTAACTCCCATGGCCGTCCTCATCCCCAAGTCAGACCGCAATTCCTGCTCTATCTCCACACACGAGCGTTGCACATTTGCACTTTGTCATTCTGTGTTAACTTTGCGCAAACGTTTGCACCGCAAACTGTCAAAATGTGCAATTAGCTGGGTTAAATGGCTCACCTCAGCGATGAATCATATATAGTAGAGTCGATTTTGGTTACGGCATTTCTCATATGCAAAAATGTGCACATTTTGGGGGCACCATTAAAGGATAATTTTTTAAATGCAAAAATTTATTTAAAAGGGTTTTAGGTTTGATTATTTTATTGACGCAATATCTATGTTATCATATAACCTTTTTGTAGATTATTATTTTCAAAACAAAAGCATCTCCTAATTCATGTTAAATACACCTTTGTCTTTCTGATTTCATCAGCACTTGAGCACTTTTAAGCTCTCATTCGGCTGGCGTAGAATTTCCAATTAAAAATAACCAAATTGTGATCTGCAATCAAATACACACAATGCCAGGAGGCGGAAACACCTCTTATTCAATTACACTTCTTGGCTGGCATTAATTAAACTTGTGCGTTCGATTATTGGAAAATTCCCGGGCCCGGGTATCCCAACAGGTCGTCGTCGTCGTCGTGTGACAACTATGTCGTCGCGTGTTCCACTTTTCCGAGCAATAAGCTGACTTAAGCCTAAACGGCTTAGCGTCCCTCTGAGTGGTTTGCCATTTGCCGAGTGTTTGTGTCTCTGTCTGCACTTGCCTTTTAATTGAAAAGCGAATGAACTGCAGCTTCACTGCTCCATCGACTCCACATCCGGACTCCATTCCACTCCAGATCACCTTGGATGCACTTACCTACCCCGTCGAGTTATTTAATTAGGCATGACGGCATGTAGATTGCTCTTACAGTGTCTGCATTGCCAATTTCCAATTGCAGTCATTCCGGGCCAAGAAACTGGGTCAAGTGGCCTTCTTCAATTACCACATTTGCCTGGCCATAAATTGGTTGGTCTATGCCATGACATTTTAATAAGTTTTAATGCAACAGATTACGGTCCATTATTACGGCCAGCGGGGAGTCTAAGCCCATTAATTATGGATTTCATTTTGCACAGATTTGATTGAGTTTCCAGGAAAGCAGATGTAATTTCAGAATGGGGTTATCTTTAATTAGAATCCACACCAGGCTGTCGAATTAAAATATTTATGTTTCACATAAAATAAATAATTGAAGATGAGGCACCCAAATTTAAAGTTTGCCTTCTGAAACCTAAAATAGTATCGTTAAAAGTAAGTATTATTTTTTAAAAGAGAATTATACAAAATATACAAGCACAAAAGCATGTAATTTTCCCTTTTTTTAAGAACAATGAAGTAATTGACAATTTGTTGAGTTGTCCACATACATAATTTGTTGAGCTGTTTTCGACACAACAATGCCTCCATTTAGCCTTTCTTGTCGCCCCGCCCGCAATCTTTACTATATATACGTGGATATATTCATATATATGCAAATATATATTCACAGTAAAAGCCAGAGACCATTTCAATGGGTTTAATCAACTTTATTTTTGCTGTTGTCTTTTCTGTCACTGGAAAGTTCGTGACGCCGAACAATGGCAAACACTGACGCCCAAAAAATCGATAGCAACTTGTTTGTAATTTTTGTTTTGTTGCTTTTGCTGTTGCTTTTGTTGTGGCTAAAGTTTTTATTGTTATTTTGTTTACTGAGGTTACCCATTCGCCTGTGACCGAAACTTGGACGTTTAATGGAAAATTAAAATATATATTTTTCCTAAAACAAGTTTGTTAAAAGGTGGCCTTTAATTCAGGCAGGCTTCAATTTATTGCAAATTTTTAAAGAGCATGTAAAAAAGGGTCTTTGAATAAAGAACTTAATACTATAATTTCTAATAGTAACGTATTTTTAACATCCCATTAAACTAGTATTTAAGCAGTTCCCTGGGAACCCCTGATTTTATTTACAAATAATCTCTCCTCTCCCCACTCTCGTCGCGTCAAATGACTAAGAGCTGTGAAAGTTGTAATTACTCATCCTGGGCTGTAGTTTCTCCCACAACAAAATTTAATGGAATTTTCAATTAACTTGGCTCGGCTTGAAAAGTGTCGGACTCGCATATAATTGGATTATAGCTTGATTTGGGTAAAATTGCTAATTAGGCCATTAAAGCTGATCCAACACAAAACGTGCTCGAAATGTGTGGCATTAAGTATCCGACATGTGGTCCCGACCGCAGCAGCAGTGCCCGCCCGAAAGTATGCAAAAATAATGTAGCCGCACAGTGTCAACTAATTTAGAGGCGAAGCAAAAAAACTACCAGGAAATTATTAAATTGACTGAACAAGTCACTACCAAACACGAGAAAAAACATAATAATAATAGGAAAAGAAAAGGGAATGCAAAATATACACAGATACAGAATCTGAAAAGTTTCTCCAGTGGAAATATGAAAAAATTGAGAGCAAAAAATGAAATGCACAACGAGGAACGATGTGCATATATAAAAAATGGGAAATGTAGGAAAAACCAGTGGGGATTGGTTGTGTTTTGGGTTAGTTGTTGGCCTGGCCTGTCAGTTGGCGCCGCTTCCGGCCGGCGGACGACGGAGGATTAACTTTGCCCAAGCTGCAGCGTAGCGGTTTGTGCAAATTTATGCCCCGGAAGGCATAAAGGATATCAGCGGGAAGGATTCGGAGAAAGCCCTGGTTGAACTGATCTATGGTCAGCTATTTCTGCACCCCCTCGGCCCTTCTTTCCCCCTTTTCACTCAATAATCAGACCGAAAAGTTGCCGTTCTGTTAAAGTTTTTTGACATTTTCGTTGGCACAGAAAAAGGAGTCATAGAAGCCAGCGTTTAAAATAGATTGAGGTCAATAATTGTCCTGGCACATGTGAGTGGAAGCAAGAGAGAGGCGGCTAACGAAAACACGTATGGCATAAAGACTACACACATATCGGTACCAATTTGTATATGAGAGCCATTTACATGGCCCATTCCTAGGCCTTTCCTAGTTTCCTGCGCCTATTACTTTTCGTATCTGCCGTCTTGGGGTTTATTTTTGTGCTTTATGGCCAAAGTCACGTAAAAATCGAATAAATGTATAATGAAGACTCTGAATACGTAGGCGAAGGAGCCAAGAAAGCCACTGAGTGCCTGTTTTTTTGGTTTTTCGGTGGGTTTGTCTGTGTTTTGTGTGCGGTTCCTCCTCAAAGGCAAAAAGGATGCCAAAGTTTTTCACCGGCTTTTCCATATGCTGGGGAATAAGCTGTGCAGGCAATCAACTTTGAATTGAACTGCGGTTTTGTTCGTCATTAAACTTGGCTTAAAAGTATTAACAAAAGCAAAACGGAAAACAAACAAAACAAAGGGGTATAAGCCGATTATGGCATTTGAACCCATAACAACCAACATGTGTTCAGACACACGGACATAACTAATCAGACCCAAATCACTTTGGCTCAATGGATGTCTATTTATACGCCAGTTTTATTTGGAGCAACAGAGGAAATTGAATTCCTGCGGCTCGAATTGATTTCGACCATGGTGCAATGCCCGCTCGAGTCTTTGCATGTTGAAATAAATGTCAAAATATAGAGCCAAGCTGGTTCCTACTTGAAAAATACATTTACTCTCTGGCCGAAATGAAAATTGCATTTCGCCCTGACTTGGCCACAAACTGACAACCGCAACAGCAACAGCAATGGCACTCGCAAAAACTATAATGGCAAAACCCGAACTAACAACAAAAGCAACCCGGGGAAGACAGCCAAAAGACAGCCTTTGACATGCAACAACATAAAAATTCATTTGGCCCATTGACGGGCTGACTGACATTGGGTTTGGGGCTTCATGGCCTAAACCAAGGGTAGAAAGTGGGATTAAACGTTTGAAATATTTCGAATATATATTAGAAAGAAAATGTAAATACGAAAATGTTCAGGATATGGTGTTAATAATAATATAAAGGGCTTTAGAAAAAGAGATACTCTTTGGAGAGTTCGAAATGCAAGTTTGTTCTCATATTTAATTTAACAACTTTTAGTTGCAAAACTTTAATTGAAATTCCGAAACTAGCACTGTAATATTTGACTTAATAGAGTTTTTTAATTTTAATATAAACCAAACAATAATTTTAAAATAATATAATAACAAAGTGTTTATTTAACTGAATTTGTAGCCTGAGAAATGGAACCCTAACAAACTGTTCCTGCGAAATAACTTGGAAATTATTAATTATGTTATTCATAATTGTTTAACTACAAGTTCCTTAAATATTTCCATATTACCATAAAATTACCCACTATTATTACCAAACTCGAAACAAACTTTACCCACAAATCGACTCACCTTAACATCAACAGACAAGGGATAAAACCTTCGACACTTGTCACTATAATTCTCAGTGACACCGCCAGTCAGCTAATGTTATAGAATTTCACTAAATCGAAAACTTAGGCTGAAAATTACCGGGAAAATTAAAGTTTTTCATTGGCAATCGTAAATCGGTTTGCGGGAACCGTGTTATTCGGCAACTGACATTTACAGTTTGTTGTGCACGCAGGTGGGCGTGGCCCAGCGACAGGCCAAAAACAATCCGATATTGCCACATCAATCAAAATGTATATACTATATAGAGTATATGCTAGGTGGAAGGCGGAAAAGCGGAAAAGCGGAAAAGCCAGTGTTGATGTGGCCAAGTCACTGCAGACGAGCGTCAAGTGGGTGACGATAGATTTTTATTTTAGATTGCGAGTACGTCGAGCGGATTCCTTTCGCTTTCGTCGAGGTTAATTAGTTTTTTATAGGGGGCGGCAAAGCTGAGCAGTTGAGTGGAGTTTTTCCGATAGAAAATGACCTAATTTCTAGATGGGAGTATTTTTTAAAACATCTTAAGAATTAATTATTTCAATGAAAGTTACACTTTCTACATTAAATTATTTATAGCTTTAAATAGTTAGACAATATTTCTTCATATTTAAGCGGCTTGTAGGCTCTATAAATGGTCAATGCTCTCAGAAAGTTGATTTACAAAGCATCTTGACACTCGTATATATTCTTTTCCTAATGCTTTCTCTCGACTATTTTCCCTTTGCAGTTGACGTAACATGGGCTGCGCCTTTGAAGCGGCCAAAGAGCAGCCCCACAAACCGAAAATCAAGCAACTAAGGCGAAATCAATGCCGTGGAAAAGCAGCAGGAGTGGGAGGAGCCGGAGCTGGAGCAGGAGCAGCGGCGGAGAGGAGGAGAGGCAGGGCCGATGGCAAACCAGCTGAGGACATCAAAATCAAGGATAACTATCAACAAAATCATAAAACGCAAGCCGAAACAGAAACACAAACAGAAACTGCGCCCAAACATCTAAAAGCGACGGCTCAAGTGCTTTTAACGATACGGCAGCCACATCAGGAGAACAACAAGGACTTTAGTGCTAGCGGTTGTGGTAGTCAAGTGGCTGAAACGCACAAGGACAAAGGCGAGGACCAGGACGAGGACGCGGACGAGGGTGAGGGCGAGGCCGAGTTGGCGACACACGGAGGAGCCAGAATCGAAATCGATATCGCCAACGACGATGTTGAGCAGCCACACCGCCAGCACCAGCACCACAATCTCCTCCATCGGCGGCGGATGGGCCGGTTGGCCCAGATCTCTGCGGTTCCCAGATCAGCCGCCGCTGGTATTTCTGCGCTCTCCCTGCATTTCCAAGCCCTCGCCGCCCTAGCGAGAATGCTGCAGAAGCAGGATTCCCGACGGGATCTACGGGAGGACTTAGTCTACCGGCCCTGGCAGGCGGAGGAGGAGGAGGAGGAGGTGCTGGATCGGGAGCAGGAAGTAGCGAACCGCATGCCCGCCACCATGTCGGCGGCCATCATCGCAAATGTGAGTGCCACGGCGGCGGCCACCTCGACGGCCGCATTCCAGTATCTCGGCCAGCACTACAAGCACTACAGCCAGTCATTCAGCTTCTATGCCGCCTCCAGCGTCATCCTGATGCTCTGCTATCTGACCACCACGTCCACGGCCGCCGCCACGCAGTCGGAGACGGGTGCCCTCGACAAGCATCCCATGTGAGTGCAGTGGCTGTGGGAGTGTAGAAACCCAAATTGTGCATTTAATTATTTGTTTTTTTTTTTTTGTAAATTCACCTTGATTTAAAGATAAATGGTTGAAGGATTCATAAAGCTGTGGGTTTGAAATCAATAAGAAAAGTGTTTGAAAGTATGCCATGAAAATTAATCAAATGTAACAAGAAAAGAAGCTGACTTTTGGGTCTGAATTATAAATATAACCCTTTTCGTTCTTGTTATTGAAGTGAATTTATTTTGATTATAAACTGTTTCAAGTTATTCACAATTTGATGAGTTTTTGGGATCGGAGACGACTCTTTCATTGCGTTGGATAGGTCTAAAAATGGTCCAGAACATAACATACTTTAAGATCATGTTTTAAAGAATTTCAAGCCCACAGAGATGTCCGTCGCACTTCTGACAAAATAAATTATAATAATAATAAATCTTTAAATAATAATAATAATAATAAATATACACATTTGTGAATTAAACAATTGTTTAATAATAATAGAAACCCACCACAAATACGATCTAAAATCAAGGCGAATTTCATGACACATAATAACCCAAAGAGCATTTCAGAACACCTCCATTTGTTTTTGTTATCCCTGATCTCACACACACAAACACACCCTGCCTCCGTATCTTCGTAACTATCTTTCTGTCTCTCCATATATCCATCAAACTGAATCGCCTGGCAATCCTTTCCACAACACGTTCAAAAATGTTTCTATTTATTTTTTCCTTTTTGAAATTCTTTCAGTCATGGCATCGATTGGTCGAAGTAAGTTACTGCACACCTCCTCCCTATCTCTCTTTCTCTCTTTAAAAAATCTCGAAAAATAAAATACGAAATCAGAGAATATATGGAAAAGAGCAAACTAGAATTTGTCGGTTTTATTTATTTACTAAAATTATCAAGTTTGGTTTGGTGCACAAATACACTATTTTCAGTTTTTAATTTGATTTTCCGTTGAGGTAACTGAGTTTTCTCAGCTTCGTTCCGCTGACGTTGTGCATGTGATTTAAAAACAAGTTTATTTTTGCCCTTACTGAAATTCAAGTATTTGACCAAATATTTGTATAGTTTTAAGCTTAATATAACAATTACTTAATTCAGTTCTGGTGTTCCCAAATAAACCTTAGGTTTTATGAATAAATTCCAAACAAAAAAAGGGAAATAACTTGATTTGCCGCCTACTCTTTGGTTAAACGATATTATCTATCGATTGGTTTCCTTGTTCGACTTTTCTATTATCCATAAACTAACAATCTTCCCATCTATTTATAACAGCACACAAAACTGTTGTACATAAAAGAGTCCCTGGGAAAGTAACCAACGATTTTATATTTTGGCAATTACTTACACTAATTAACATGAGTTGTAATGCTTCGGGGACTTATCAATTATAAAACTAATCATTGCCCATTTCCCTCGCAGATTCGACGAGTCCAGCTCGGATAAGGAGATATTAGATTTACTGCTCGAGAAGAAGCGCTACGACAAAAGATTACTGCCGCCGGTGAATGGTAAGAGGTTCCAGAACTTTTCCCATTGTCCCGATTAAATTTCCAATTTTCCTAAGTGGGCGTGGGAGAACAATGATTCCAGCTTAGTTTGGTTACAAGGGGTCGGGGGATCGGGACACATTCAGTCTTTAAGCTCCCAGTTGTCGCCAAATGACAACAATTGGAGCAGCATGGCCACGATGTATGAACACTATAAAATCAATTAAACTTAATGGTTCCACTGCCCTGGATGCGATGCACAAAAGAATTACCACCCCCACGAGTTCTCCGACTCGGGAACCACAACAATCTTGAGCAGGACATCTTTGCAATGCAATTACATTACTTTCTATATGTTTATGCTCTGGGAAATCATTACGCTGCATTGGGCAGTTGTAAAATTTTATACTTTGTTATTGAGGGCAAACTGGCAGAACTATAAGATGAGGAAGAAGAGGAAAGACAAATATTGATTGAAGAAACTAAGAGAAAAATACAAGAAAAAAATAGAGTGTATCAAGAGAGACAAAGTCGTGGGTCGTGTATATAGAAATGAAAGGTTTCATATTTTGAGTCCCTTTTCAAGGTAAATATGAAAACAATTGTTAAGATTCTTATTCTTACAAATTTTGCAGATGAAGACTTTTGCTGTGGTTTGCAATCGCCCGATATGGCAACAAATCAAAATGCACGGAGACCACATAATCGCGGTTGGTGTCGTCGCAAGATTTTTAATTTATAGATGCACCTTTAAAATAGATTATATTTTTTTTGTATTATTCGGACTTTCTGTAGGACTTTTACAAAAGATTATTTCATATTTCTCCTTCTTCTGTCACTTTTATTATTTCTCTAAAAAATATATATTTTTATTATAATTGTCTATTGGGATTTTTTGTAGCTAGTTTTTTTTGTTGTTCTAGCAAATTTCTTTACACTGAATATCAATCGAATCAAATTCATTTTAAGCTGTTGGTAATTGGACATTTTTGGCGTACATTTAAATCCCATTAAATAGGCACTCTGACGGTGAACGTGAACGTGCTGCTCCTGAGCTTAGCATCGCCCGATGAAAGCAGCCTGGTGAGTGCGAAATAAATATATATCTTATGGATTGCACTCTATAAATTTTCAATACTTTGCCACTCTCCGCAGAAATACGAGGTGGAGTTCCTGTTGAACCAGCAGTGGAACGACCCGCGACTGCAGTATGGCAATAAGTCTCATTACGACTTCTTGAACGCCCTGCATCATCATGATAGCATCTGGACGCCGGATACGTATTTCATTATGCATGGCGATTTCAAGGATCCCATCATACCAATGCATTTCGCTTTAAGAATATTTCGGAACGGGACCATTACGTACGCAATGAGGTGTGTGTCCTATCAGCCCCGCTCTGTGTTTTCTGCTTTTCAGTTTTCAGTTTTCAGCTTCTGCTTTTCTGTTCTGTTGCCCCGATTTGAATATGAATGAATTTTTTATACAAAAACCGGCGACGAGGCCGGGCTAAGCGGCTTTAATGGCGCCAGAAAATGCAAATTTTTCGCTCAAAGTTCATATTCATTAGGGAGAGCAAGATGACAGGCAAAGCGGCAATATTTTTTTATTCTCAGCACATTTTTGTGCTGTTGCTTCTTTTGCTCAATTTTCCACGTTTTTTTTTATTTTATTATTTCCACTGAGGCTAGTGGAAAAACGAAAAAAAAGATCGTGGAAAAGGGTCCACGAAATATGTAAGCTAGCCGGCAAACATACGAGGCAGTAATGAAAAATAGCACATGAAATAGAGGAATATGAGTAAAGTGAGTAAAAAAGTAGGTATGTAAATATTTGGCCAGGTACATCGTACATATCGTACATATAGGCCAACTCCCTGCCAGGTGAAAAATTCGGGTGGCTGCAATAACGCCCAGTGCAATAGAGCCCATGGGCGTTATTTCACAAAAAAAATGCAATAACGCCCATGGGCGTTATTTCACAAAAAAATTGAAATAAGGCCCATGGGCGTTATTTCACAAAAAAATTGAAATAAGGCCCACGAAAATTGTGAAATAAAGTTCGCGTATGTTATTACACAAAAAAAGTGCAATAACGCCCGCGGGCAGATCATACTATCTACTTTGGAAATTTGTCATTTATATTCTGATCTGCTCCGGAACATATCAAACAGTGCCTTAGCAGTGGCGTGAGCCACTGCTTTTACAGTAAAAACTTTGAAACGCCGTAAAAGCAGTGGCTCACGCCACTGCTAAGGCACTGTTTGATATGTTCCGGATCAGATCAGAATATATGTATGCATGAATCAGAGATAAGACAAATTTTGCATATATTAAAATATTGTGGACGTTATTGCACATTTTTTGTGAAATAATGCCCACAAAAATTGTGAAATAAGATTCTTGGGCCTTATTTCATTTTTTTTTTTTTGGAAATAACGCCCATGGGCGTTCTTGCATTTTTTTTGTGAAATAACGCCCATGGGCTTTATTGCACTG
>VNJT01009734.1:0-16958 GCA_008042655.1 Drosophila burlai | reverse complement strand
TGCAGCTGTACGAGACTTTGGACGACGAGCTGGTGGACAATATGACCCCGGTCCTGCTGGGCAAGTTCCCGAATACCTACACCTACACCAAGGCTCTGGCAGAGCAGCTGCTCCAAGACGAGGCCGGCGATCTTCCGCTCTGCATCTTTCGTCCTGGCGCCAGTAGGTGATGCAGTCAGCGCCTGCGATTGGGACCCACTAACCCAATGTATTCCCTTCCAGTAATTTCCACCTACAAGGAGCCGATGCCGGGCTGGATTGACAACTTGTACGGACCCATAGCTATGCTTTATGGCGCTGCCCGCGGTTTTATTCGCATCACCCCCCTGAATGTGAAGGCCCAGGCTGGTATTGTGCCGGTGGACTACTGTGTCAACACAATGATAGCCCTCGCCTGGTATACCGCCAGGGATGGCCTCAAAGCGCCGCGCCCGGACCCGCCCATCTACAACTTTACGCCCAGCGAGAAGAGTCCAATCACGTGGGGCGGATTCCGGGACAAAACTGCGAGGCTAAAGAAGGTCTTCCCGCTAACTAAGATGATGTGGATGCCGTTCCTGCACTGTACACGATCCATGTGGCTGTTCAAGTTAATAGCCTTCTTCTACCACCTTTTGCCGGGTTATGCTTTTGATTTAATGCTGCGTCTGCAAGGTCGCAGGCCGCGCCTGATCAAGCTCTATAAGAAAATACACAAGAATATCGAGGTTCTGGCCCCCTTCATGGACACCTCGTGGAAGTTCGACATCAACAATACGGAGCACCTGTGGATGCAATTGTCACCCGACGACCAGTTGCTCTACGAATTTGACATGAGCAGTGTCGACTGGGATGACTATTTCATGCGGGCCCTTCCGGGACTTCGCGTTTATCTGGCCAATGAGGAGCCAAGCGAAGAGTGTTTGCAGAGGGGCAGAGTAATACTTAGGAGGTGAGTGACCCCTAATTTTATTTAGTTGCTAAAAGTCTATTCCAATTCTCCTTCTCTCTCAGGTTTACAATCCTGCATTCAATCCTGCAGTTTGTTATGTTTAGCGGAGCATTCGGTCTTCTATGGTTCATATTAAAGCCATTATTTGGCTTATAAGTTTATGCACACTCTGACACACGCACACACACCGGAAGTAGGTTTATTGTTTCTTAGTTGAATAAATGTTTTGGCCAAAGTGTTAATTGAGGAACTCACTGGCAGGCAAAGAGGTACACAGTGCCTTTGATTGGTGAACGAAGGCGAAGACCCAAAGGACAATGTTGAGTGAAATCCATGTGAAGCGATAGAGCGCCATTTGAACGCGACAGCAGTTTGCCAAAGACTGAGTCGAGATGAAGACCCTGCTCCATTAACACGCCCCACAGCCCTCCACTCAGGCCCTTGGGATTTGCCACATCCGTTTCCGCCTCAGAATCCGCAGCGAGGCAGACAGAAATCGTCGGCTGTAAGAGCAGGGGCGTGAGGAGGCTAGTTTTGCCGCCATTTTCATCGATTAACATAATTCGATTGGGTCTGGGTCCTACAAAAGGGGTAGTATTGAGGGATAAGCAGGGCGGGAGCACTGAACAAAATTTTACCAAGAAAATTCATAATTTTGTAATTAAAAAAATGACTATTTCCTTTTTTCAGAATTTTGTTGTTTCCAAAACTGGTTTGAAAAAAGTATTTACTAAATGTAATCAATTTAAAGGAGCCCCCACATAGTTTTTTCTTGTTGTGGAAGGAGGTTATTGCTAAATATAAGGCTAATTTATGGGGCGCCAACTCACCAAACGACCGTCCCGGCTTCGACAGCTCCACATCCATTGGCAGACTGTTGGCCTTGGCGGCGAAGGAGTGTTGTAGCTGGAGTTGCTGAATCTGGACTTGCTTCTCCTCCTTCACTGCCACACTGGCCGTCTCCAAGACGGCGGGCGGCGGCGGCAGAGCCAGCAGGACTTCCGGCTCATTTGGCACGAACCTGTACTTGCCGCGGAATCCCTTGGCCGTGCGATTGGAGCTGGCGTTGAACTCCAGCAGGAGATCGGGACCGCTGCTCACCAGCCGGCGGCTGGGGCGACTTGAGCAGAGCACATCGATCACGGAGCTCATGTGGGCGGACTCGGCATCGAATAGGGTTATGGCGTCCAGCTGACAGCCACCGCTGACCACCGGCGGCAGCTGCAGCTCCTCGAACAGGATCTCCACATGGGTGTCCGGTCTGCCGATGAACTTGTAGGCGCACTTGATGTGCGCTGGATAGTGGGCAGGAAAGCGTGGAGAGTGAAAGTAACCCTGGCCCAGATTGCCCTCCTCGGTGGCCAGGCTGGCGAAGAAGTAAAAGTCACAGTAGCTGTGCGGCACCAGGCGACCGTCCGTCCGGAAGTTGTCTGTGGGAGCAATCGAGCATTTTTAAACCAAAGGTGTACCCTTCATCCGCAACTATCAGATATTGAGGCCAACTTACCTCGCTTCAGAAATCGATAGCTGGCGGTTAGGGTCAAGTTCCACCTCTCCGCACTGGTGGGCGGATGCTGGAAGCGGAGCCGAAGGCCGAGCAATCGACCGGAGCTATAAATAGGCGTGGCACTGCGGTTCCGGCTGTGCTGGCAAAAGGTGTCCGCCGCCAGTGTCGCGTTCTCGATGACGGGCTCCCTCAGATACGGAAAGACGTCCATGCTGTCCGAGCAGCTGTCCCAAAATTGCATTTGATGGGTGAAAAAAAAGAAAAATTTATATGAAATATGGTATATAGAGAGGAATTCCACCTCATGCCTGCCTGCCTGCCGTTTGCATTGGCCAGCACAGATGCGTAATGATGTCTAAAATTTATTGGCCGATACTTTTGGGGCCGGCTCGTTGGTCAGCCAGCCGCCGCCGGACCTATAAATATCGTTTGCAACCAGCAAATGGCCATTAAGAAATAATCCCCAAAGCGCTCGCTCGGTTGGTTCTTCACGATTTATTTTGATAAAAAGTCGAACAAAAGTTGGCGTTAAGGCTAATTCGATTGTCACGTCGAAACAGCTGCTATTGGCCATTTTTCTAGAGCCATAAGTAATTGGAAAATAATTAAGTAGATTGCTGGGATTTACTGAAAAGGAGGATACAGCGAAAATACATAGAAAATTCAACATGTCTCTTTACTAACTAGTTCAAAGAAGGAACCATACCAATTTGTATAATTTCTTTCTTGGTGAAAATAAGTTTAAATTATATATAGGAATCATCAACTCAAAGCCTTCATCAGTGTGATGAAATAATAATAATATAATAATAATAAAGTGATAAATAATAAACGATATAGGAACTCAAAAATCCATAAATTCCTTGCTTAGGCACACTTTTGTCTGACCTTATAGTATGTACCTGTAACTATCCAGCAATCTAAGAAATTTAACATTTTAATTCCTCTTTAACAGATTTTTAAATAATAATTGGAAATTAAAATAAATCTGTAATGTTATTCCCCCTTTCGCTTGCGCATGCCGCCCAGCATGCGACAAAAGGCCGGATAATCGATCATGGGAGGCTCCTCCAGGGACTTGGGCTTGGCCATGGGTGCATGGCTAAGGGCCTCTTTGGCCTCGTTGAGGGTCATTTTGTCACCGTAGTTGGTCAGCTCCTCGTAGATCCTGGGAATTGGTAATTCGATGGGTTATACAGCATGCACCATATATTCTCATGGAACCCACTTGCGTTCCTCGATCTTGCCCGTGCCGTGATCGTCCCATTTGCTCCAAGCTTCGAGCAGCACATCCTCCGGATCCAGTTCTTGGGTGCGTCTACTCATCAGCCGAACAAAGGCCTCATAGTCCAGGGGTTCCTTGGCCTCCTCCATCATCTGTTCCAGGAGCTGCTCGTTGGGCTCATTTCCCAGCGCGGTGTAGGTAAACCGCAGATCATCCTTCGAGATCAATCCGTCGCAGTCCGTGTCAAAGAGCGAGAAAACCTTGGTACGAGCCACATAATCAACGCCGGGCAGTCATCCCCCACTTAATGCAGACGACTTACTTCCTTCAGCTCCGCCAGCTTGGCAATGTCCAGGTCATGGGGCGCCACCTGATCGTCGGCCGTCATCTCCTCGGGCAGCGTGTAGTGGCCACTGGACTCCGGCAGCTTCAGCGTGGGATTGAAAATCTCGTTGATCACGGCCATGGCCTCCGAGTCGGCCAGGTGCGAAGGTGGCTGCGGAGTTTGTGACTGCTTCCGGGCGGAACTGGTGCGACGTCGACGCTGGATGACAAATTGTGGATTGGATTACTGCCATTCCGGGGCAGAATAATCACATTATCATTCGCACTCACACGCTCCAGATCCTCGAAGGAAACTGATGGATCCATGGACATTTTGAAGGCGCGCTCTTCTCAGTTATGACACAAAGGGGTTTTTTTTCTTTAAAGGCTTTGCTTTGGCTTTAATTTGCGTTAAGTGCTTTTCCAAAAACTATGTTTTCAATTTAAATAACTAGAAGGGTAAAGTTTGGTAAAGTTTGCCTTTGGTCTTTAAAGGAAGATATAACCATTTTTAGGGAGCTTTAAAAATTATAATAACCGTATTTTATGGACAACATAAATAAGAAGAAACTAATTATGAAACTGAATATTAACTTAACTAAGCACTAAGTACATCGTAGGGCTCATAAATTGTAAATAATAAAGAAACAACCTAAAAAAATTTGTATTAAGTTTTAATTATAGGAAAAAAAAATTAGTTTTTAATTAAAAATCCATTTTTATATTGGCTTTTTTAACAAAAGGTCTTTACTTTATATTCCTTTCCTTATTATAAGATTCAAAAAAAATTTTGGAGATCCTTAGTCTTCATTTAAAATTATATTTTGATAACAACTTTTATTAGAGCTTAATAAGGGTTTATTGAAACATTTTTCTCGGATTAAAAAACCCTTTTTTAATAAAATCCAAAGAAGCTTTCTGTGGTATTCATTTATGCCAGTATTTTCCGTACACCTAACACCTTTTCCCGATGACACTGACACTTTCAACCAATCCGGTGGTCGATTCACCCGCACTTTCCCAGCGACTCGGACGCGCTTTCCCAGCGACTGTTGCTCTCGCGGATTTATTTGAACCACATTCGACGGCGCACTCGGCCCAAGCTCCACTGAATTGTGCCTGGCCAGTGCTCTCCAATTTTATTGACAAATCGATTCCGAAATGTTGTGTGCGTTATTTTTATGGCGCAAATGTTGGATGCATAGAGTTTTGCATAAATTGACACAAATTTGCGGGATTTATAAATATAAATAAGCAGCAGGCGGGCCTGACGGACCGCCCACATGGCCTTCGCAAGGTATTTTAATTACATAGCCGCTGCCGCTGCCGCTGCAGCGATTCTGACTTAGCTCTTGGCCATTCCGCTTTTGGCCAATTGCATTTCCGCGACGGACGACCAGCCTTATCCATCGACGGATTCGATTTTGATGGCTGTCGCCGGCAGCTGTCTGCCAATTTGAGATATGATCGGCTCGCTGCCTGATCCCCATCCCATCCCCATTACCACGACCATTCCCATTTCGATTGCGAGCCCGGAATTCGGCCGGAAGCATTGCCACTCACCCGGGACGCAGCTGCAGTTGCTCGAGCTGAAAGGCCACCAGTTCGTCATCGTGGCCACCGATGAAGATCATCAGGCAGTTGTTTTTGACGCCCAGCGCCTGGCTAGCGTTAATTGCTAATCTGCCCCACTGGGTGGCATTCCGATCGGTGGCATGCAGGCAGGAACAATCTGTCAAGGAGGAGAGTCAATGGATAATATTTTATTATTCGTTGATTTCGAAGTGTAAGTGATGAAATCAATTGTGTCTCTAAAATATTGACAACACATATTCTCCTTGCTTTTGCCAAGTTGTGGCGGAGTCAAAATGAATTATTAAAATTAATGTAATGTTTAACTGAAATATTTTGTAGTACGCTTTAAATGGATTTTAAATGCGAAATAAATTCTAGTCGCTCCTCAGCAATCATAAGGCAAATAAACTTGTATAAAACGTAAATTAGACTTTATTCACATCGTAAAATAAACCATATTGTTTAATATCCTTCACCAAAAAGTACACTTACCAAGCCACAGCTGCTCCTGCTTGCCACTGAAAACTAATGGCTGCTCCTGCTTGCCACTGGAAACTACTGGCTGCTCCTGCTGCTGTCCATTTCCGGTGGCCATAAGAACCACGGCTAATACTGCCAGAGACAACCGAGCGGCCGCCATAGTCAGCGGCCAGAGCGAGACTGTGAAGTTGGATTCCGTTATCCTGCCACAGACCTTTGGGCCACTGTCGGTATAAAAATAGCCCGCTCCTCTCATCAAACAGGGCTCCTCCGCTTTTTTGATGCTGCCCCCTCCCCGTATAATAAAATTTCCGTTGAGGTTTTACAGGTGCCGGTGCTGTGCCGCCTTCATCATCGTCGGCATCCGCTAGTTTTCCGCAGTCGCCCTTTTGGCCACTTTCAAACACACGTTAATACTGTACACTGGCCTGCAGCCATTTGGACCATCATCGTCCTGTGGACCATGTTTTGGGTGGCGGTATTTTTAAAATGTGTGTCGCTTTGTCTTTTGTTGTTTTTTGTGACCTCTCTGGGCCGCCGGTTAACAGCTCATTTTGGCCCCCATGGAGGCAGTCAGTCAATTCATCTAGGTTGTCACACTCCGGGGACCAAAACTCAATTAAGTTAACTGCCAATCCAGCTGAAAATTACATTCCAAAAAGTGTTTCAGATCGGCTAAGGCACACACTAATTTGATTTTGCAACTTGTCATGATAGGAGGGAAAATCGAACAGGTTTAAAAATGTATAATGAAACCTTGATCTGTAAAGACTTATTTTAGAAACTAAGAGCACTTTTTTACTTAAAAATGTTGATTAGCTTTAAGACCGAAAAAAAATGTTTAATCGCATTATACTTTTTAAATTAAATGTAGTTAAATGACAAGTTTTTTGAATGAAATATATTCAACAAGAAATATTTAAATTGCAGAAAAATAAATTATATGCATGGGCAAATGCCAATTTAATCACGTTTGGCAAATATTAAAATGCTTATAAATCCACGCCATATAAGGGATCTAAAAACATATACATACTTAATATTTCTTTAGAAATAAAATCAGCAAATTAAATTAGCAATCAATTCCCGTTTTGGAAATCTTCCACGCCTTGGTCTTTTGATGGATTAATTTTCACGTTTAAACAAAAGGTTGTGAGTCACAAAACAACACGTTTATTTAATACAACACTTACGAAACTGATTATTTATATGTATATTTGTCTACTGGCCTAACACCGCTTCAAAGATTATTAGGAGCCACCGGACTGGTTCATCTTGGTCTTGAACATATCCGCCAGAAGATTAGCCTTGGCGACATTCAGTTCCTCGTAGTCGAACGGTGCCATGTGTTCCTTGCAGCGATCTAGCCACTGCCTGATGTGCTTATAGGGTCGCAGCTCGAACTCGAAGGCCTCCAGCTGGGAAACGGTGACCAGGAGCGTGAGATCCGCGATGGTGAAATGGTCGGCAGCAGCGTATTGTCTTCCCTCTAGTATCGAGTTCAGCCAGCCGACAGCCTCCGTCAGCTTGGCTCGTTTTCCCTCATCCAGTGGGGCTCCTATAAACATTGTGGGGAACTGAAATAAAAGAAAAGAATTAAATATTAAAGAATTAATAATTAAATAGTTAGTAAGTTAATTATGCAACTTATTTTGTATACCCACATAGTAGTCCGTGAGTCGCATGTAGAGGGTTCCCAGGTCGAAGTGTAGCCGCTGGTCCACCAAGGCCCGCACCCGGATGTCAGTAGGATAGAGTGCGTCGCTCTTACCGTAGGCGGCCACCAGATAGGCAAGGATCGCCCGACTGAAAGGCAAGAGGATTTGGTATGTACTTAGAAAGAGCATGAAGTTGATGATTGGGTAAACTCACCTCTCCCAGAGCACCAGGCCCTCGTCGTTCATTGTCGGCACACAGTGTTGCGGATTCATGGCCACAAAGTCCGGCTTCAATTGCTCACCCTCCAGGATATTCACGATCTTCAGCTCAAAGTCCAGGTCCAGCATCTTGGCCAGCAGCAGGATGCTGCGGCAGGGCGGACTGGGCGGCAGGTAGTACAGCACCGGCGGCGACATCTTCCCGCCTCTGAGAAGCAGACAATAGACAAATTCGGTCACAATGTGCTTCGTGTCGCCCATTGGCCAAAACTGGAATGCCAACTGGGCCAACATCAACACGAACAGTTGGCCAGTTCAGCACCCCAAGCAGCCCCCCGAAAAAGTCTGCGGTCAGCGCAAATAATCAATGCATCGATTTTGTATGTGTACAAATACTTAATTAATGACAATTGTTCTTGAGGGAAAGCGTCCTTGAGGCAAAACCACAACAATAATAAATAATAATAGGGGTATGATTGGGTTCTCCAATTGGTTAAAACTTCATTTGTTGTATAGTATTCTTTGAACACTCTTAAAATAAATTGTTTTTGTTGAAATTTACAAAGAAAAGCATCTAGAATTATTCATTTGAATAGAAGAAAATGTTTAAATGGCTAATTTTATGTTAGTACTTGGAATATAATGAATATTATACAAAAACTAAGATTTTTAGCTTTTTAAGCTTACAAGGTTAAAAATTAATAAATAGTTTAAAATATTGATTAAGTTAATTTTAATTTTGTTGAAATGTAGCCTAAGAAATGTTCCTTATTTCCATTTTACAAAACTTAAAAAAATATCAAAAATACAGCAAGAAATGTAAAAAAGTACCATATGTATTAAAAGCAAATAAAATATTTTTTGTTTAAAATTATATATTTCTTAAATGTAATTAAAATAATTTTATGCTGAGAGCCTAAAGATATGCTTTGTTTTTTGGTAGTCAATGTAAAATCAATTGTCAGATGTAAATTAAAAACTTTGAATTTATGCATTTTCGATTCACACAAATTTTAATTACATAAATTTTAATTTAACTATTAATATTAAATGCTTAAATTTTGTAAAACAAACTAAAAGAATATTTTTTAAAACAAATTTAGAGGGTATGCCACTCTTCGGTTGAATGTCCCTCGAAAATATTCTAAAGGAATAGAGCAATCGTCTCACTGCGCCCCGCACTTAATTGCAACCACTTATTTATTCATTACGGAACGTGCACCGAAGGTGTTGCGCCCTGGCCAGCTACTCACACAATCCTGTGCACCAGCTTGTGCTGCACCACGGCCACCGAGTCGATGTCTATGCAGTTCCCCAGTCTGCCGTCGAGTGTCGTCCTGGCCGCGTTCGCTGCCGCCGGAGCTCCGTCCTGGTGGGTCCTGCTAATGCGAATGGCGGCTCCTCGGCGGCACTGATGCTGATGCTGATTCTGATGCTGCTCTGCTCTGGATGCGTTGAATCCTATCCGGCGATAGAATCTTTCTCCCGGCTGTCCCAACTTGCCGACGTCGCTGTCCACGGCCGTATCCGCTGTCTGGCTTTTCCAATTTTCAGAGCATGTTGTCTCGTCTTTGGGCACATTTGTTTTCGTTTAGTTTTCATAACGAACGTTGCCAGGGACGACAGGCCGACCCACCAAAGTCAGTGCTGGCAAGGGGCCTTTTTCAAAGGTTGCGCAGATGGAACAAAAGTTAAATAAACAAGGCAATATTCTAACAAATAAAACACAAAGAATTAGGAATATTTATTTAAGCTAATATTAAATGTTTTATCTTATAAGCATTTTAATATTTAAAATTCTAGAAGAACGAATTTTTTATTAAATAACGAATTCAATTTAATTACCTTTTAGCTTTACAAACTTTCAAAGACATACTTTTTTATTTATTTAAATACCAAATATATGAAGAATAGATATACAATAATTAAACCTTAATAAAAATGAGTATAAACTCTTAATATTAAATGAAATGTAACTTATTTTCTTCGATCTGACATTTTCTCTTTTTAAAACATGTCCCAAAAAAAGGACATCTTTCCAGCACTGGGCCAAGTGTTCACCTGTTCGCTCAGGTGGGGGAAGGCCATGTTGTTGGGGTCGTGGGTGGTGCCAAAACTCGGTCAAAACGGTCCCGTTCGTGTCTAAAATTATACGTCTACATAATTTCCCAGGCTATGTATGCTCTCTGTTACCTTTTTATTGATTGCCAACAGATTTTCCAATTCAGAGCACCTGATAAAAGGAGCGGGGGGTTTTTGATTGGCACCACTTGAAACTCGACGTGTTTACAGCAAACATTTTTCGGCAGTCATGACTTCATCGCGTGCTGGAAATTTCTTAGAGCCACTCAAGGACATGGCCGGTACAGTGGTAATTAGCCAAGGGCTAAATGCTTCAGCTGAGAAGGTCCCACGGTCATCTACCTGACATGGGTCTAGCAGGTAGGAGGCTTTGTGTGAGAAGGATTCTGGATAAGGGACATTAGGAGGGTGGAAAATTCTAGGAAAATGTGTCACAAATTGGAAATGTATATTTCGCAAAATGGCCGATCAAAGCGAGCCTATAAAGGAACTGATCCGCTCTGGGACAGGATCAGTTACTTGTGCAAGTCCCAGCGAACAAGATGTCCCTCACACAGTGCCGATCCCATTTGCTGTTGCTCCTGCTGCTGATGATCCGCGGATCTCTCAGTGTCCCTGCCCTGGATAATCCCCCGCCAGCTGCCACACCCAATACCATTGAAGAGTCGGACAAGCTGCCAGAGAGCGGGGATCCGAGCATTGCCTCCTCGCAGGATGCAATCCTTGCTACGGGCAGTGATAATGATACGAGCACACAGGTGACAGATACCGCGGACAAAACGGTGGTAAGCTTCTGTGAAATATTTAAATTATTTTCAACATTCTAAACGGATTATTTATTTGCTATTTTACCCTTCAGCAGCCTGATAATGTGGCCAGTGGCAGCAATATAGATCCCACAACCGTCTACGCTGGAGGAATCCTCCCGCCAGAGATCTTCCAGCAATATTTGAATTCGTATTCAGGCTTTGGTCCTTATGCAGGCTCTTATCCTGCTCCCGTGGGTGCCGCTGCACCTGGCATCTATCCGTATCCGGGGGCCATTGTAATGCAGACCGGCTACGAGGGATTCCTGGTGCCGGCCAATGGAGCTGGACAAACGGACAGCACCACTGTGGTGGCGTCGAATACAGAGTCGAGCTCTTCCTCGAATCCTTTGCTGTCCTTTGCTTCCAATTTGTTGCCCACAGTCCTGCTGTCCACGGTCCTGCGTATTGCCGCCGTGGTCCTGTCCGCTGTGGGCATTATCCTCTTTGGCGGCGCTATAACCAGTGCCCTGTGCAGGATCACCCCGATCTGCGAAATACCCGCACGGGCTGTGAATATCCTAAGGACAGGAGGAGCCCAAGATGTGGGCCGCATGCTGGCCGAGGAGATGACGCCGGAACGGGTGCGACGAGCCACGCAGTTTGTGCAAAACGCCATCAAGAAGTATCAACAACTGCAGACCATGATGGAGGAGTCGTCGGGGGCGGCCGAGGTGACCAAATAGGAACGAAGTGATGGGATTTAGTTTAAGTGCCGCCTTGTTAAATAAGAGAATTGCTAAAAATATATTTTTAACGACGCTATAAAACGATTTTAATTTGATAGTCACAGGGGGGTTTAAGAGTTGTGTTCTAGAGTTAGGTGTTTGGGCTTTAATTTATTTTTATAACGCAATTAACTATTCATTATCATGTATGTACATTGTACATATATTACATATATTACTTAATCACAATATGCATTGGATAATATTTTAAAAATTTACAAAAGGGCGGAGCACTCAGTGGCTTCTGTAGAGCTACTATCCTTAAGCAGTCTGTGCTAGGGATACGACAAACATCTTTCAACAATAAAATATGTTATATACATACATTTAATATATATATACATATAACATAAATAATATAAAATATATAATTTTTGGTAAATATTTTGGGAATGAAAATTTGTCTTAAATTGAACAGGGGGTTGCTTTATACCTTTTGTTTAATTTCCTATAAATCGAGTTGTTTGTGTTTCTTGGTAAAATCCATTACTTTTGTGCCAACCCTCTGTTGAGTTTTATGGCACACTAAGCAATGTAAAATATGTGCATTCGTAATTTGTATATGTATGTTCAATGCCAAAGGCAGCACGTTTGTTTGCTACTAAGCTAAACAATTGTTCTAATAGTGGAGCGGTCAACGGCCCAGCCCAGTCACCGGTCTCTGGGCTTCACCTGCAATTGGCATCGAGGGGTTAAGAGATGCGGCAGAGAGGGTTCCGGGGGCTTATAAGGCAAGTGAAATCATCGCGTGCATTCAACTGCAGTTGGCATTTGTCGTGAGTGATTAACAGAGCTAATATATATACACAATCTCACTTTTATACTCCAAGTTGGAGATGGGAATTTGTAATAAAATACCGACAATCCATTCATAAATGATGTGACTTGGGAATACAAGTCGATTGTATATACATATATGTTTTCTATCCATTATTAATATTTTTAAAGTTAAGAACTCAAGAGCTCCAGGGACTTTTGTGTAGATAACATTTATTGATTTACTTTATTTAGTGGAATACAATATAACTATATAAGGTAACAATGTGCTAAGGACTGTGGTTATTTCGATAATTTCTACTTCAATTACTCCTTCTGGCGCATCTCCTCGACGAACTTTTTGATCAGCTGAACGCCCTCCCAGTTCTCATCCCAGCCGGGAGTGACCTCCTTGGCGTTCTCATACCACCTGGCCACATTCTCATACTGGCTAATGTCGAAGTCTACCACCTCGAATGTGGAGACAGATGCCAGGAGGGCAATGTCCGCAACGGTGAGGCAATCGCCGGCCACATAGTCCTGACCCTCGAGGAAGGTGTTCAGGAGATCGAAGGCACTGTCCACCTTCTTCATGGCCTCCGGATCAGCAGGTGCGTTACTTCTTATCTGGGGATAGATAGCCTGAACGAAGCTGTGGAACAATGTGCCCATGTCGAAGTAGAGTCGTTGATTGACCACCGCCTGCTTCTCGGGATCCTGGGGATAGAGGGAGTCATCTTGGCCGTACTTCTGCACCAGGTATACTAAGATTGCACGCGATTCCCAGATGGAGAAGCCGTTGTCCACCAGAGTCGGGATGGTGTGCTGCGGGTTCAGCTTCACGAACTCGGGCTTCAGCTGCTCTCCGTCCATGACCTTCAAAAGTTTCAGATTCAGCTCCACTCCCAAAGCCTTGGCCGTCATCATGACGGAGCGACAAGGGGCCGACCCCGGATGGTAGTAAAAGTCCATGATGAGTAGTCCTGCGAGTACCGGGAGTTAACCACAACTGACCCCAAGGCAGTAAGTACAACGGCTTTTATAGCCAGAGCCACGAGCCCCCGAAATCATATCGATTTCCATATATAGTCATCCCGTGTCGCGCGGCTTTCCCGAATGGAACTATAGTGCTGTCAGCTTTATCGATGATAAGGCCTCTGCGTAATTTGAAGTGCTTAGCTAATGGCCAGATAATGAACATATATAGTATGTAGGAGGAGGCACCATCGATTTGAATTTACTTTAAAATGTCGTTCGTTTTCAGTGCAGTAATTACAAATTAATTATTTATAGTTTGGGGTTGTGAAAGGAGTTGAATGAGCTGAAATTTAAAGGTTAAAGTTTGGTTACCTCCTATAATTTATAATTAATGAAACAACCTATGGTATTTGGTAATTATAAGTGTTTGTAATGGTGAAGGATGTGCCTGTTAGTAATTTCTAATATTAACTGAATGGGGAACTTCTGTAAACTTTAAATAAATATGCAAAATTATAAAGTGAGTTGACAATTTGACAAATATTTTTTATGGTGGCTTCCCTGTTCTTTAAGATAAGCTAGTAATTCAACTCAATGGGAAATAAGTATAAGTATAGGAAAGTATTGCTCTTATCAAATGCTACTTTCAAAAATACTGATTTTTTCTTTTTAATTTCTAGTAGTTAAAACACCAATTATTAGAAAGCAATTAAATGTTTATTTTAAATATTTTTTGGTATAAAACATTTTTACATCGTTCAAGGATCCACATTATTGTGTAGCTGACACGATGGCAGGCTCCGGAAGTCTAGCCCAGTCCGCCGGAGTCCGGTGGGCGAAACTGCTGCTGCTCCTGCTGCTGTCCTGTGCCGGATTTTCCGTTCCTGTGGCGGCGCTGGCCGAGCTTGTGGCTGCATTACTTCTTTCCTGCCCTCAGGCCTTCGGTGAACTTTTGCAACTTCTTAATGCTCGCCAAATTCTCGTCCCAGCCGGGTGTAACCTTCTGGGCGTTCTTGTACTACTTGCCCAGGTTGGGGAATTCCTTCAAATCAAACTTCACCATTTCCACCAAGGAGACGGAGGACAGGAGGACGATGTCAGCCACGGACAACTGGCTGCCGGCGAAGTAGTCTTGGCCGTCCAGGAAGGAGTCAAGAAATGCGAAGGCAGCCTTGATCTTGTCCAGGGCAGCCTGGTCTCCCACCTGGCCAGTGCGGTAAATGGGGAAAAAGTAGGCGGAAATTGCGTTATAGAGGGTGTCCAGATCGAAGAAGAGGCGCTGGTGGATGACGGCCCGCTTCTTGGGATCTCTGGGATACAAGGGTGTGTCCGGCTTGCCGTACTTCTCCGCCAGGTAAACCACAATGGCGCGTGACTCCCAGATGACGAATCCATTGTCCACCAAAGTGGGAACGGTGTGCTGCGGGTTGAGCTTCACGAACTCCGGCTTCAAGTTGTCTCCTGCCATCGGATTGACAATCTTGGAGTTCAGTTCGAGGCCCAGAGCCTTGGCGGTCATGAAGATGGCACGGGTGCCCGGAGTTCCGGGATTGATGTAGATATCCATGTTGGGCATGGTTATAGCGACTTTAGCTTCTGATGCACTGGAGTGGAAAAGTAAACTGATTTGGGAACCAGCTGGGGTCCCCTTTAATATAGGAAAAGTGCAGAGAAATTATCAGTCATTTCAATGATTGCCAACTAATAATGTTGGTCAATGACAGAACTTACTGGAGCTGCAAACACCTGTACCTAATGAACTGTTATCACATAAGCAAACATAAATACTGTTCTAGAAGGCACAATAATGATATTGATAAATATTTGTGTTAGTTTATTTATATTGATGCTAGAAAGCTATTCAAAGCGATAACAACATAATATTTAAGTATAAAATGGAATACACATGTTAACAATTTTAAATTTTTAATACAAGAGGTATATCAACTATTATATTTAAAATAAAATATATAAGAATGTACTTGTTATAGACATATACAAAAACGTTTTGATAAAAACAAATTAATTTAACTATAGTTAACCCTTAAATCTTTTCCACTCTTTCGCGATTCAAAATATTGTTATTATTTATTTTTCTAAGTGAACCCATATCTTTCCTTATTTTGGCATTAATGAAAATTATTGGTAATTTTCAATTGTAGTGTTATCAAGTATAAATATATACGAACGCCATCGAGATAGGGATGTACGTTCCCCTATTTTCCAGTGTCTAAAAGTATGCAAGTATATGTAAAGGACGTTCCAAAAGCCATGTTTATATCTTGCCATGAAAATAAAAATCTTGTTTTTAGCCAAACTAAACATCAAAACATTCTCAAAAGTAATCTAAAATATGATTTTGAAAAATAAAATATTTATAATATTAAATCTAAACTCAAGCAGTTTGGATTTTGCTATGCCCAACATTTTTTTATTTTATATACATTTTTTTGTTGTATTTTGAAGCATCGAAAAAGAACTCTTATGCATTTAGCCATTTTAAGTTTTCTTTGGCTAGAGAAGCACCCGAAGTGGATCACAGGAAAACATGTAATTTAAAATATTTAGAAACGTATCTTTAACCGCCTTACCATTTGTTAGATTTGTTCAGACTATATTACCCTATCCCTTTTTCAAATACAACTTGGTTTATCGAAAGCAAATAAAATCAGCGCTACTAAACTTGTGATCGAAGGCCGAATAAAGGTTTTAATATGGACCACAGGAGGGCGAAAGCTCCGCTGAATATAACAAACTGCAAGATTGAATGGAGGATCATAAACCTGTGAGAGAAACAGAGTTTGGTTAGCCATTTTATAATTAAAAAAAGGCACTTCAAGATAGAATAATATTCTTTTTTCTATAGAAATAATTTAACTCAAATATTATGTTTTTCATTTAGTATTCACTCACCTACTGAGTATTACTCTGCCCCTCTTTAATTCCTCCTCGCCTGGCTGCTCTTTCCCCAGATAAACGCGAAGTCCCGCGAGAGCTCGCTTGAAATACTCATCCCAGTCGACACTGCTCATGTCAAAGTCGTAGAGCAACTGGTCCTCGGGTGACAATTGCATCCACAGGTGCTGAGTATTGTTGGTGTCGAACTTCCACGAGGTGTCCACGAAGGGGGACAGCACTTCGATATTCTTGTGTATTTTCCCATAGAGCTTGATCAGGCGAGGCCTGCGACCTTGCAGACGCAGCATTAAATCAAAAGCATAACCCGGCAAAAGGTGGTAGAAGAAGGCCATTAACTTGAACAGCCACATGGATCGTGTGCAGTGCAGGAACGGCACCCACATCATCTTGGTTAGCGGGTAAGCCTTCTGCAGCTTTGCCCTGCTGTCTCGGAATCCGCCCCACGTGATTGGACGCTTCTCGCTGGGCGTGAAGTTGTATATTGGCGGGACCTGGTGGAGCGCTTTGGGACAATTTCTGGCCGTGTACCAGGCGAGTGCTATCATCGTGTTGACACAGTAATCCACCGGCACAATACCAGCCTGGGCCTTCACATTCAGGAGCGTGATGCGAATGAATCCACGGGCAACGCCGTAGAGTACAGCTATCGGTCCGTATAAGTTATCAATCCAGCCCGGCATCGGCTCCTTGTAACTGGCAATTACTGGAGGGGAATACTTTGGGTTAGTGGGGCACAGCCACATCCACTGACTACGTCACTTACTGGAGCC
>VNJT01009733.1:0-31903 GCA_008042655.1 Drosophila burlai | reverse complement strand
TTTTTTTTTTCCAAAGTTATAGCTATTTTTAGTGAAAAGGCTTGCATCTAATGTTTTATATGTTTTCTTTTCCTTCTGTCTTTAAATGATGTAAATTTAAAATTTTGAACGTTGAAGCTTCTACAAAATTTGGTTAAAAAATTATGATTATACCCACCTTTAAAACCCTAAATACATCACTCTCTTCTTCCCAGTAACAAAATTTCAAGCAAGGAATCCACCAATCCAAAAAAAAAAAAAACTCAAGCAGGAGAAGCCTTTTTTTAGGACACCTTTAGACCTTCATAAATAAGCGCGCGAAGTATATCGAAGGGAGTTGAACCCGTTAAATGCCGGGCGGCTCAAAGGGGGAGTTGGGACTCCTCAAGCCGCTGTTGTGGCCGCGCAATCAAATTCAGACATTTGGAGACACTCTCAACGCCCCCACACCCCGCCACCTTGGGCTGCTTAAGTGTCGTAAAGTCCTGCCCAGGAAGCGAGCGGAGTTTGAGCAGAAGGAGCGAGGGATCGGGGGCAGGGCAGGACAAGGACAACGGCGAACGGGGCTTTTATGATTTATGCAACTATCGCCTGCAGCGTGCCCAAGAAGGAACCGGGGCGGGGGCAACCAGGAGAGCCATTGCCGAAATCCTTGAGAGAGCCGCCCAAGGCGCGTAAATTCCTTCTTCTTTTTTTTTGGACATACGTACGTCTCCGAGTTGGACGTGGCGGGAAGGCGGAACAGGAGCAGGGAGGCGGCTCAAATTGTGCAATTTTTATGGCGCGGCATTCATGAATAAAAGATTTTCCGATTCACCCCAGAAGAGGCTACCACCTCCTGACGCCTCCTGGCCTTGCCGAGTGCAAATAATAAGCAGCAAGTGCACAGCCCCGCCTTAGGCCACGCCCACGCTCACGCCTGGCACCTTGCCGCCTACCACGCCCACACAATTGTCAAGGAGGCGCCGTGAGCTGTGCTCCTCCAAAGGCGGCCAGCAAAATTAGCTAAGCAAACGCTCGGCTGCAGTTTACTTGCCATTTAGGCGCCGCACTCGACAGCTGTGTTTGTCAGTGGCCCTGCAAGTTGCAACCAGCAACAACAACAAGGAAAACAGCTGCAAAACCACAAGCAGTTGCACTTGCTGTTTTACTATATTTATCCACTTACACTTTATCCACTTATCTGTCCATCTTAATGAAACTTTGCCGATAGTCTTCTCAAGTCATATTAGTCTATGGGTAACACCCGCGCAAAAACCACAAAAAATGCTCTAAAATTTATATTTTTAACATAGTTAAATTAAGAAATATTCCAATGGATAAAATCAGAAACCCGTTATCATATTGTAAAACAAATTTCGAAATATTCGAATGGAAACTCACGCAAATTGCGATTTTTCATCATTTTGATGAAAAACGCCATAAAAAAGATCATGTTGTGTTTTGATAAAAATCTCAAAAGCAGAACTATGCTTGGACTTTTGCTTTCTATCATTACTGGGAGATTGCAAGGAGTCAAAAGAGACCAAACTTATACTTTACCTAAATAGTAAAAACATCACGAAAAGTACGATGCAAAAAATGTCTCGTGCGACATGTCGCGTGCGACAGTGATTAAAATTCAATTATAACAAAAAAACTACCTAATATTTTAAATTGAAAATTATTTGCATTAAAATGGTCCATCACGTTTCGCTGAAATCGGGGCTTGAACTGGTTTTCAAAAAAGTGACTTCTGTCTGTGTCGCGTGCGAATACCTCACATTTTTGTGAATATCTCGAAAACGAACCTCTGCCCAAAATCGATATTGGCATCATATATAGTGCTAATTAAGAGCTTTAAGTTTCATATTTTGTAAAAATTACATAAAATCTTGGTTCACGTTTTTGCAAGTTCGAATGTGTATGAATGTCGCGTTCGACATCAGAGAGTTACCCATATATGTACATAGTTAACAATTAATACAAACAATTTTGCAATCCAAAAATGCTGAAGAAATAACCACAAATTTTTAACATAATATAGAAATAATTTTTTTTCAATTTTAATTGCTGTCCATATTTCAAAATATTGTCACTGAAAACCCAATTCTGACAATTAAGTATGAATTGTCAAGTTATTTGCACTTTTATATAATAAATGCTGTATTGTTTATACAAATTTATGTGGAAAAATTCTTCAATGGGGGGGGGTTACAACCCACAAAACTAAAAAACCAAAAACTAAAACTAGAAAAATTGAAATTTAAGAAGAATTTAAGAAGTAAAGAGGGCTAGAGGGCGGCTTATCACCGGCTTATCTGGCGGAATTCTTACAAAACTCGATTATGCTTATCCAAGTTTTTCACCCTTAACCCGCCATTCTCTAACAGCGTAATCGCGACCGCCTGGTCTGGCAACGCTAGTAGTTGACGACCGAAAAGTCAGGTAGCGCTGTCGCTAACGACCGCAAAGTCTGGTAACGCTGGTCGCTCGCGACCGCTACGTTGCCAGACTTTGCGGTCGTCAGTGACCAACGTTACCATATAGCTAAATTAAATAAAAAATTTCAAAGTAATTAGCCGGTATTATTTTAAACTTAAGAAACATTTAATGCGATGCATTTTAATCCTGTGCATAGCGTGCGCAAATTATTTAAGTGGTCCACCCAACTAATGGAGCAATGTTGTGTCACCAACTGGACAATCCACCGGTTTTTTCGTGAACTTCTCGGTCGACCTTCTAGGAAAACAAATCGCTTGGTTTTCTCGACGAAAGTCAAAAATCGCCTTTTGCTTTTTTGTCTTGACAAGCCGTGCAAAACTATTTCGGAATCACTATTTTCTGAATAAAATGTTAAATTCATATTAAAGCTAGGTACTGACATAAGATACAATTTTCTCGAGTTGAAAGATTTTCTTCTCGCGAAGATAAAGTGGGATTTAACCCAAAAGGGGCATTATCTATATATATAAAATGCTTTGTCCTCACTGACTCACTGACTGACTGATATATCACAGCCATGGCCAAACCACATGTCTTAGAGACTTGAAGTTTTTTTAAAAAAATCAGAAAAAAAATTTCCAGATTCGTATGGATATTTTAATTTTCTAATTCCACCTGCAACCTATTTTAAAAAATAAAACAAATTTAAATTCCATTAAATGCAAGCTCGCTAAGCAAGCATTGAAAACGTTCTCAAAATTTTTCAATATTTACTGCTTAAATAATTTGTAAGAACAAAAAGCGAAGTCGATTTTCCCTCACTAGAAGAAAGAATCAACTGAAAGATGCACAAGCCAAATACAGGTTAATGCACCCAGAAAAATACCGAACTGCAGCAGCTAAATATCAGGCCAATAGTAATGTTTATTATTAACCTTTTAACATTTTTTAATTACGATATTGTTAATTTAATACGAAATTTTAAGTGTGGATCTGCATCCGATCAAAGCGAGGATGCAATAGCGGGCCCTCTAGTAAATATATAAGAAACTCAAAGTTAGACCCACCACGGGGGTGCCAACAGAGATCAATGATAGACCAATATGACGCAGGTCAAAAATAAACTTATATAAATCCCTTATTTAGCATTATATCTAAGGAACTCGAATGAAGATCCACCACACGGGTGCCAACAGAGATCAATGATAGACCAATATAATGCAGGTCAAAAATAAACTTATATAAATCCCCTTATTTAGCATTATATATAAGAACCTCGAATGAAGACCCACCACACGGGGCCAACAGAGATCAATGATAGACCAATATGACGCATCAAATGTTATTAGTTCTATAAATTGTCTTAAATAAATGTTTCGAAAATAAATATTTTTGCCAATAAGACTACCTAAGGATCTAAGGACCAAGCGATACTGGAGAGGATCCTGAGGATCCTAAGGACCGTCTTTTGCTGGCCCAGCAGAAAATGGTAGTCTGTCACGTTTCATATAAAAAATAAATTTTATAAAAAAAATAATCAAAAGCGTCTTTAAAATAAAAAAGAATCACACGTTGGACTCCAGCCTGGGCTCCTCAATGGAATTGTCAACACAACAACATAATAAATTAAAATCAAGGTAAAAGGTTTAAGCTTGATTGCTATTAAAACCAAAGGCAAATGAAGCAACACAAGTTGCCGCCACAGTATTAGACAGGCAAGCACTTAAAACAAAAAGAAGTAGGCAAAGAAAATAAATAAATTAAAATAAACACTTGTATCCAATCGTGGCAAGAGCACAGAAACTAATGAACTACCGGGGGTAGAGAGACTGCTATTTATACGAAAACTTACTGCCGAAAGATGACAGGTAGTGCCAAGGCAAGCTGCGTGAAATGCCTAGTGTTGAAAATTATCGTTGAATTTATAAGTAGCCATCGATGTTGTATAGATTATAATCAATACTTGCACCACCAATCGCATGCCCTTTAATTGAATTAATTAAACATAATAAATAATGTTATATGAAAATTGTGACAAATTACAAACCCTTATTGCCTTTTAGTTATTCTTTTTTAAAAAATGTTGGCGCTAAACCATCGATAGTCAATAATATGTATCGATGTTTCCTTGTTTTCGAGCGCTTTAGTGTGGCCAGATGCAGTGCAAGCAAAAATCCACCAGCTTTCTGACAAACTTCCAACTTTATAATCATTTCTGCCGACGGGCACATTGCCCAAAAAAATAAAATCGAACGGTGTTGTTGTTGAGCGCGAGCGGATAAAAACCTAAAACAACGGCGCTTGCGGCCGCTCACGCTCGTGATTTATCCTGTTTTTTCTTGCAAATATTGAAACAAACTCGCCTGTTTTTTCGTTTAATTTCGCGTAAATAAAAAACGGCTGAGTGGGCGTGTGTGCGTGTCGTTCGTGTCTGTGTGTCTCCTTGTGCCTGCTACAGTAAATACTCGGTTACGCGCCCTGCATTTTGTAAGTGGTTAAGTTGTGCGAAAAACGCGATAAAATGCGAAAATTGGTGAAGAGGCAACTGAGCAAACTAGAAAAAACGCCAAATCTCTTTCTCCCTCTGCCTTTCGCCCGACTCGCTCGTTCTCCCTCCCTCTCTTTGGCTTACTGCCATTGTTGTTGTAGATTTTTTGCCGCCTATGACCAGCGTTTTGTTGTTGCGCAGCATGCAGCACAGCGTGCGTGTGTGTGTGCTTGTAAATTCCAAAACATACGCCGCCTTGCACAGTGGTTATAAAATGGGAAATATCACCCAAAAGTATTTCCAATTCCCAGGCCCGGCTTGGTGTGCGTGTGTCTGTTTGGGTGTGTCGCGTTAATAATAATTTTCCGCTTTTGTGCCGCTTAAGTTTCTTTCACCAATTCCTCCATTCTAGACCCCTTCGCTGTTAACGTCTTCGAGTGTCGAGTGTGTGTGTGTGCGTGTGTGGAAGAGGAAAGGAAGCAACAAATGCGCTCCGTTGCGTCGCGTTGCCAACTAAGTACGTGATGAAATGCGTTTTATGGCACTCCACCCAATTGACAATTAGAATTGATTATTATTCATTATTTTGCTTATTAACAGCACACGCACACAAGCACATTCCCTTTAAAAAAAAGAGAGAGAGAGAGCGAGCGGGCAAAGCGAGTGCTTCAACTCTCTCTCTCGCGCGCGCTCAAACAAACTCCAGTGAGCCGCAACAACAAAGCAATTGGCAAGGCCAGGCAGAGGCCTACGTTTTTGCGTAACGTAAGGCCACCACGTAGTGCGTAAATACTCGAAATTAATCAAGAAAAAAATCACAAAATAAAATTGCAGTCCCCCTTAAAAATTGTGCGGTGAAAATGTGGGCGAAACGTGTGCGATAAGCAAGGCCCGTGCAAAGTGTCTGGCCATGTCCCCCTGTGTCCGTGATTTGAGCCAAGTTTAAAGACAACAACTGTGACAAATACGAAAAAAAAGGCGGAAACGGCAACAGCAGCCACTGCTACCCCCCTTTTGACCCCCTCGAACCATAAAAACAAGCAAGACGACGTCGAAGAAGAAGCAACAGCAGCCGCAGCGGCCGAAGACGAGCAGCATGTTCAAGTGCATTCCCATCTTCAAGGGCTGCAACCGGCAGGTGGAGTTCGTGGACAAGCGCCACTGCTCCCTACCGCAGGTGCCCGAGGAGATCCTGCGCTACTCGCGCACGCTGGAGGAGCTCTTCCTGGACGCCAACCACATTCGCGACTTGCCCAAGGTGAGTGATTGCTGGGGAACTCCGAGGAATATTGATTTTCCGTTGGGAAAGGTACTTAATCAATGTGCCAAACTATATGTAGGTTATATCAAAACATCGTTAGTTAGCGGAAATATGTTAATTTATATTCAAAGAAGAGTATGTAAGTCGCGGTTACAAGGCACTTGCTCCACCAGCGAGTATTTTCTCCCGGAAAAGTTTGAGTTTAAGAACTTCGACTGTTTGCCGCGGCTCGGGAAAACCAACCTGAGCTCACTGAATCCTCGCATTGGGTCGGCCTGTGCTGGGTGCTGGTGCTAACCTGCAAATGTCATAGTTCAAAGTGTGTGGGAAATTGAATAAATTCATCAAGTCAGGCTCAGTGGGGGTGAGAGTTTAGTGGGTAGATGGTAAATGAAAATCAAATATTAATAGATGCACTGTTTATGTTGGCAAAATGAAGATTCCAGGGTTGTTGCAAAATTAAATCAAAAGAAAATATATAAATTATATCATTGATATGCAAAAATGGAGCTAAATATATTTCAAAACAAAATAAAATGCAAAACAAAGCCAAACAAAGATGTCTCTACCTGAACTCCCCTCGATCTAGATCTGTTTCCAAGAAAAAAGAAAGGAAAAATAAAAGTAAATGCCAATAGACTGCTGGGCATTCCGATATGGATTGTTTGATCTGCTCAAACCCCTTGGTTATCTGCGAGAACTTCGAACAGAACGGCCTTGTCTGGCGGTATGTTTGCAAACTTGTCCCACCGCCGTGCCGGTGTCGGTCCTAAGCTCAAGGGGTTGATGGCTGGGCACGTAATTTGCATCCCCGGGTGCGTTGACCCCGCCCAGGGCCAGTCTTCAACCTCAGCCTCATCCTTCCCTGAATGACCAAACTCAGGGCCATTCTCCTTTAGCCATCTAGCTAGCCAGTGAGCTATCTGCTGGAGCATCGCCATTTACCAAGACAATTACGACAAAAGAGGTCCCCCGGCCGAGCGGAAGTCTTTAATTAATGCGGGGAAATGGGGGGAAAAGCCGCTTCGCAGTGGGCTGCGCTGGGCCGAGTTAACGCTGGCCGGGGTTCTTTGACAGTGCAGCCACAATGGAGAGAGTACATGCATAATTGAATCTGCAATTACGCAACGCGGGTCGGCGGGACAGGCAGGCAGGCAGATCAAAGACTCCGGCATGTGCAGCATTCTAATTAGTGGTCAAGTGCCCCGATAATAGCCACAAATTGGGTGTGGCTTTCATTGCCCATAGCTCGCTCTCGCGCCTCTCCGGATTATTTCGATTGGGATGTGAATAATTCTGGTTATTTATTTATTTGGCTGTGTCAGCCTGAGGTCTTCCTCAACGCCGGCAGCTGGCAAATAAACAACAAGTTAACAAGCATAAACAGTGGCTCGTTGACATGGCAACAAGTGGTGGTGGGTGGCGACGGATATATCTTGTTGCAGAATTGCAATTCATTAGCGGTCAGCCAGCAGCTCCTTGTCCTTCTGTCTGTCATGCACTCGGTCAGTTTTCATTAGGCCTCCATCTCGAGTCTTCCTGCAGCCTTCCTCCCGCTTCCTTTGCGGTCAACCGCAGTCACTAATGAACTTCTAATGCAAATGCAGAGCCAGCATTTATTGGAGCAACGTTCAACGACCACATGTTGCTTTCCCGCGGCAAACAGCAGGAGTAGAGCAGCCACAATGGACGACAAGACTCCCATATAATGATGATGTTCTGAGTTCGGTTGAATGCTAAACGAATGACAGCGGCGGCGGATGTGATTGTTGCTTCAGTTTAGCTTCTGCTGATGGAATGGCGAGCCGTTCTCAACCCTTTTTCTGGATTGTTGAAAGCGGTACACAATTTCCGCGTTGTCATAGCATTGACAAGTAGTGGGGAGAGTACACGGGAAAAAATTGTACGGAACAATTAAAATCTATAGTTATAGATTTCTTGATTAAGTTTATTTATATTAACTTCCAAAAGTAGACCCACGAAAACTTGAAAATTTGCTTTGTATACTTACTACATATTACAATAATACCATCTTGTATTAATGTAAAATTATCATTTTCTCTCAGTGAAACGACCTCAATAGAATCGTTACCAACTCAACGACAATCTGTTTGAATCTTCTGGCATTTGTTTGCCTTCATCAGGAGGAGTTGGCAATTGACTGGGAAAATGCTGCTTTAACTTCTGCATTTTCCGCAATTATTTAAAGGGCCTCTTTACCCTTAGTATGCTCCTCTCCTCGACTAGTAATTTGCATTATGCAACTCCCCGATTAAGGCGCTCCAGCGTTGAGTTATTGGAACCTACCTCAAGGAGACACAATGGACTCAATGCGGCCAGAAAATTGGCTTCTCCGCCGGCATTCCGCCCACCCACCATTCACAGCCCAACTGGCCCCATTCATTTTGGGCCAATTAGTCACGCTCTGAGATAAGATACCGAGTAATCACCTTATCGCCTGGCATTGCCCCAATGGGCCTGAGGTTCAACCTGCTTACCTTCCTGTCTTTGCCGACTTGCTGTTCGCTTTTCAGGCCCCCGCCGAAACCTGAACCAAAGCAGGTGCCTCTCGGCGTTTGGGGGAGGAAACTGGAACGGGGGCGCTTGTGAAAAACTTAACCGGCAGTCTGGCTATTGAACACACACAAAGACCGAGGCAACAACAACAAGAGCGGAGCAACGGCAATGACATCATTTGGTAGTAATCGCGTACCTGACACAGCGAACTCGACAACAGCTACGAAAACAGCCAGCAAGAATCTAAAATGGCGTCGCCTCGCTTTTAGTGAGTTTGGCTAAGTGAGCGCAATAGTCGCCGCACAACTTGGCTCAACACCTGGCTACCCCGAAAAGATACCCAACCCTCTCTGATTTGGCAACTTTTCGGTCATCAATATAGCTTGGGCAACTTAAACTCGTGGGTCATCCATTCCTTGTGGCTTATAGAAACTTCAAATATAGCGTCAGAACTCGGCGACCTTAAATCATAATACTTTTGAATCATGCAGTGTACTCCAAATGGAGTACTTTTCATGATCAATTACCAAACATTGAAGTTGGCCTCATACACATGTTGATTGTTGCTTTATGAAACAACAAACAGAAAATCTTAATAACGAATGTCCACTTCGTATTCCCGACATACCATATGTACTTATTTTCTAGCATTATTTTAGGGTTTTACGAGCTTGCTGTTTGATTTACGTACATTATAAAACCACAGTTATGTTCCTCTAGCCGCGAGTCGAACTGTACTTCACTTGTGGAATTTTTCATTCGATTTGTTTTGAGTTTTTCATTTCGTTTTCGTTTCACTAAGCCACGCTCGTCTCTCGCATTCCCCATCGCTTATTTTGTTGTATTCTATCCACTAGCTGGGAGCTTGTGGAAACCGGTTTGCCTATAAATAAATAAATGTTTTCCACTTAATTGTTTCTGAAGGCTTTTGTATTAAACATTACCTGGTCGGAGCTGCTCTCAGTTTGTTTGCAGCTGTTTAAAAAGTTATTTGCACAAAGTGCATTTCTCCCAGTTAGTTCGCCGAGATTCGAGGTGGATGCTGAAGCGTTAGATATATGGCGCCTGATATGCCAACGGCGTTGCAATTTCTGTATTTGCATCTGAAAGATACTACATTTTCCGAAGCAGCTGTTTAGGAAACGAGGAACGAACGGTTTTAAGTGCTTTTCCGCTGACTACCAGTTGGCTTTTTTTTATCCGGTGGCTGGCTGGCATCGTCTGCAGGCTGCCATAAAGAAAGTTGTTGGCATGACAAATGCATAAAGGCACACATAGATACAGATACTCAGATAGTTGGCCTGCGATGGTAAATGGAAAAATGAAGATGTACAGATTGGACCAGGCGCCCAGATTTAGCGAAGCAGTGAATGCGATTCCTTCCTCTGGCGGATGCCACTGGAGAAGCTCGTGTCTTGTTTGTTCGACGATTACACATATTTGTATATTTTTTGACTCCTCTGTTGCAGGCTTCACTCGAAGAAAAGTTGAGGGAATTTTTGGCTAAGACCTAGTAAGAACAGTGTAAATAGAACATGGAGTGCGATAACCCTTTGAGTTGGAGAGAGATATACTTTAGTTTCCTTTTGCAAGATAGAGTTCTTACTACCTGCAAATTTCCCTAAAAATATATAGAAACCTTGAGCTCTTTCCCATTTCTTTGAGTGCATCTGTGTATCTGTAGCTTCAGTGCGGCGTGAAATACTAAACGTAGTCGGAGTCTTCAGCTACAGCTCTGCACATAATTGCTGCTGTGTGTCTGTCTGCTTGTCGGTTGGTTTGTAGCCCGGTTCGCTGTTCTAGCTCAGCTGGTTTACGTGGCCGTGGCTGTAGATGCGTTCGCAGAGATACTCGCAGCCGAAATGTATCTAGAACCCGTTTCGATCCGAGTGCGGTGCTTGCTGGGCGCCTAGTCATTTGCAACATGCACACACCACTCGCGAGTGCGGTTATGTCTGTACATGCGTGTGCTGCCCGCTGTGTGAGTGAGCCAGATACATCGGCGGCGGACTCGGGGGGCAGTCGTCTGTGCGGACTCGGACTCGGATTCGGATTCCAGAACAGATTACACTTGCAGATACACTGGGGCACACATTAAAACATTGCTGGCGGGCAGCGAAGCGCACCCGGGTCATGGTTCAGTTCGCACTCCCCACGAATTGCATTATATTCTGTCCATCCGGAATTGGCCTACCCATCAGGCGGGCTCCATTAGTATGGCTTTTAGGCAGCACAAATTGGTTTTCCGACCGACCAGGCCTGGGCCAGGCTGGACCTCTTAACAAAGGCAAATTGAATTGTTTTTGTTAGAGCTTCGCTTACAGGCAGATAGAGTAACTATGCTTAAAATCGAATTATGCACATGCAGCTCATACAGTGTTGTGTCGCTCGTCGCTCGTCGCTCGGTGATGCAACCGATGCGAACGAACAGCCGTTGTTGGCCGGGCTAAAAGCCGGCTACTGCCACTTGCTGGGCGCCTGCTTCGACTAGATACAATAGTAAAAGTGTGCTGGCTGAGTGAGTGAGTCTATCCCGGGGCGTGTGTGTAGGTGCACTCGAGTGGCAGACAAACTGGTAGTACTCGGTGCTCCGTACGCTGAGCTCACGGCTATAAGCCGGCCGGTCTGCCGGCCGGTAATTTATGGCCATGCAAGGAGAGTGACTGGCGAAGACATGTACATGTACGTGCATACTCACACAGCCCTGCTGCGGAGCTGCAGCGTGGGTTGTTTGGGCCAAAAGGGGGCGGGCGGGCCGGTCGGTGGTTGGGTGTCTTTTGTGCCAGCACTTGGCGAAAAGTTTGCAATTCGCATTCATTTTTATTGTCGTCATGCCTTGTCCTCGTTTTGTCTCTCCGCTTTTGTTGCACTCTCGGCCAGTCCATCTCCGCCCGCTGCCACCTCTGGCCCAGTGTTGTTGCCACCCTCTTTGGGCCATTTTCATATGCAAGCTTCGTTTGTTTTTTGTTCTTTTTTTTCGGTCGGTGCTGCTGTCTTCCTGCATTTTTTGCGCCTGCCTTTGTCGCTGACAGTTGCAACTTTTTGACGCATGATTTGTTGAAAGGCTTTTCGCTTTTTCTGTCTGCATAAATAGGAAAAAGAACATGGCTATTGTAGGTGGCCAAAAGCAAGGAAAGCAATGCAGCTGACACTAATGGAGTCTAAGCCGCTTTGTCTTTAAAGAGCCCCTTGTTCATTAGACAAACCAATGGTTTTTCTAACATTGACTTTCCAGGAAATTTGCACTGAGCAAAATGTACTTAAGGTTTTTTAAAGGGACCTTAATGTTATGCTTTATAAAAAGTTGTTCGCTATTTCTTTTATGTTGTCAGAGGGTTTTTGTTTCTTTTTCTAAGAAGTGTGTCATCAAAAAGAAAATTATATGGCTTTGTTGATTTTTCCATGAAATTACTTCAAGAATATAAGTATATTTAGTTAATACAGTATTTTAATTTTAATACTTCGCTACAAATTGATTTTATTAATTCATTATCGTATGAAAGTTCATTTTTCAAGTAAATTACAATTTTCAAGTTCTCTCAATCATTTTCATGTGATATCTTATGTCCCCGAATCCACATGGATTTATGGGCTTGCCCTTCCTTAAATTCCTTTCCGCTTGTAAGTCCAAATATGCCCAGAGCTGGTAGCAGGCAGGCCTTGTCCGAGGTGCGGAATTCGCTTGTACAGAGTGCCCCAAAAAACTGGGTCAACAACTCCCAGCACTTGGCCGGCACTTCTATTGTCATGTGGGACAAACAAAGAGCACAACAAGAAATAGAAAGAATTTAATAAACTTTACGGCCACAACTACGAATTATTTTCATTATTCTGGTGGCGGCGACGGCCGCTGCCGCTGCTCTTTTTCATTTTGTTGGGCTCGGGTCGCCCCAAGAAAGAACCAACAACAATGGCCGATAAAAATCGCGCTGGCAGAACCGAAAGCAGCGTCGTCGACTGGGGCTGTTAACCTTGAGGTCTATGACTCAGCGAGTCGGTAACTTTCTTTCCAAGATGAGTACTCCACATTGCAGGAAGGTCAGATGGAGTACGGGTACGGGTTGGGATGCGGGCATAGGTATAGGTACTTACACCTAGGCACCCTTCACTTTGGAAAGTCCGTGGAGCGCCAACATAATTTATTTCGAAATTCGAATCGAAGTCGTGATTTTCATAAATGAATTGTTGGCGACATGTCTCCTCTGTCTGGGGCGAAAGGAAAGCTGGACCGAAAAGGAGGAGGCAACCCAGGGTGATTCTAATGGTGAACTGACTGGCGGTGGACGGGTCACGGCTCTAACAAATGACAACCTCTGGGAGATTTATGACCACGAACGAACGAACAGAGCTTGGTCCGCAGACCTAACTGAGATGCAATGCCTTTTGTCTCGAAAGGCTCCCGAGAGTCGTGCTGAGGTCTAAATCTTGTTTCTCCTCTCTTCCGTGCTTGCAGAATTTCTTCAGATTGCATCGCCTGAGAAAGCTGGGCCTGAGTGACAATGAAATTGGCCGCCTGCCGCCGGATATACAAAACTTTGAAAATCTCGTCGAGCTCGATGTTTCACGCAATGGTAAGTTCAACTCCAAATACAAATCTGATTACCAGTAAGAAATATACCCCAATAAACATGCAACAAGTGCCTAACTCTAAATGGCATCGATGGACCGTGGATGATGCTGATTCGAATTTCCATTTTGACTTTTGTCGGACAGCACGTGTCCGTTGATTACCGTGATTGAATGACAGAGTGATTGAGGGAGGCGGCTGCACCATTGTGGTCTCGATATCCATCCCCATTTGGTGCCACACGCAATGCAGCTGATGTGGCAACAATTGCATATAATAATTGTGATTCGACGAGGTATCGGTGGCTTTGTGTATCTGCTGCGGTTGGGTTTGAGGAGCCTGCGACTGAATCAGCATATCGAGTGACGCACAAAGCTTTCTCCCTGGGCGTGAGTTGATCAACCTAATTACGGAAAATGTCGAGCTGTCATCCGTAGTGGTTATTGAGTTATCAGTAATTGTTGTATTGTTCGCAGAATGCAGTTAAATTGTTGATAATTATCAGTATCATGGCTATGAAAATGTATGTTTGATAAAGCAAGGGTTTAAGACAGAGCTCACAAGTCCTGCCTTATTCAAAGTTCCCAAAGTTCCTCATGTATGACCTCTTGATTAAACTATCTCTCGTGATTCCAGTCAAATATTAAAAGTAGGAGTTTAAAAAAATGATTTCCAACGTAAAAAGTTCAAAATGATGAAAATTTCTTAGACAAAGCACTAAACCCCTATTCATTTGAAATTTCATTGTGTAATTTTTCCATTAAAATCTCCTTCCTGTTCTTTTATCGTTTAAATTGTTCTGTATTACAGACCTCAACGACTCTAAACTCAATTTAAGTGCAAACAATTGCATTGTCTTATCTCCACGGCGCATGCAACATCCGTATTACACTGCTCGTTTCATGTTGCCCTACACTTCAAGTGTTTCCTCAAACAAAGAAGATGCAGCCGGGTTTTTAATAACTTTTTCCCGGCCAAACTTCTGTCATATTTTCAATGCAACCCCTGTATATGTGTACATATGTATTTTCCGCTCAAGCAAGCATAAATCCGTAAACAGTAAACAGTAATTGGAGTCAAGTGCAGCTCGTCGACGCGGCATCGTTATAAATGAAAACGAAAAATGTACTGAAAATAACTTAAATAAGTAAATCAGCTGCAGAGGGGCCAAGGCGGCACCCTGCCTTTTTCAAGACCCCCTCCACTCACAATAACCATGGAAACAAACTGAATACAACTCGCCGAATTCATTGACAGCCCCAATGGAATATTATCGACAATGACGTCGCCGAGGCGCTTCCCATTTCCGTTCAAAGGTTTCAATTTCACTTGCTGGCCAAGCGAAATTCAGCCACTTTGCAGCTATTGCATTACCTACCACACGGAAAATAAAATTTGAGTGAAACTGTTCAGACTACAAGTTAATAAAGTTATCTATCAGAAGACATGGACATTTTGTATCCTTCTAAAATATATGAATCAAAACATTGTTTTTGGCTATTGTCAAGCTTCCAATTATTGCCATCCAAATAGTTAATATTAATATCTTTGATCAAGAGACTTTGAAGTCTCACTTCGCTTTTGATATTATAAACCGTTCTCTGGTCATAAGAAAATATATATTTTTCCTGTGCACTCATTACCCAATTTGGCGCTGATTTTAATGTGACTGGCGGGTCGTGTTTGGTTTACTACTACGGCTTGTGGTACTTGCTGATTGTGCAGTTTACGGCTGGCTGTTTGCTGTTTATACACATGACCCACAAATGACCAGAGACTCCAGCTTATGCTTGTATGTGGCCAAGTGAATGGACCTGAAGTGGTTCGCTCAAGCGGCTTGCTGCTGAAATCTGAGCTGGATTTTCCTGGCTCTGGGTGAAAGGCCGCCCACGTTAGTCGCAGCTTAGATTATCCGCCTGGCCGGAATCGGTGATTAATGGTCGTTAAAGAGCGATAAGTCGATCAGCAAAATATTAAAAGATCTCTATGTTGAAGTGCAGGCTTTCTATTTGAGCGCGCGAGGGGGAAGGAAAAGCCTTGAGGAAGGAAAGCCTTTCACATTCGATTGCAGCAATGCCTGGTGCATATTTTATTGGTCCACCGGGCACAGGTGTGTGTTAGTGTGTGCACTGGCGCACCTCTTAAGGTTATTTCCCAAGCACATTTTCTTATTGCCAACCGCGAGAAAATTTCAATTCTCAGCTGGTGGGTGTTGCATATTTTTCATTTTTCATTCTCCATTTTCCTTTTTCCATTTGTGTTTTTTTTTTTCGTCTTCTATTTTCCGCTCAAATTAGCCGGCTCGATTTGTATTCGGCTTGTTTGCCTTGCCAGCTGCAGTTGCCACAACAATGGCCCTCAGCCATGCCAGCCACAAGTTGAGCAAGTGCAGCGAGAACAACCAAAAAAGGAAGCAAACTTAGAAATACCGAAGTGCTTATACCCTTGACAGATTTAGTAGTTACTAGAATACCCTAAAGGAAAGCTATGGGAAATGGAAGAACGGATTGTGCTCATAACAATCTGTAATTCTGCATAATACTTTTCCGGTGGAATAATACTTTTCCGGTGGCAAAGGGTATTGCAAGTGCCGAAGGTGCAACTGCCACAACACTCGTCCAACTGCACTTGACAATAGAATTTTGTACGAGACATGCATTGTCGCCTGCGCCTGTGTTTGTATGCACGCGGCGGCTATAATAACAATTCTAATAAAAACATGAATTCCCCTGGCACTGTTGGGTGTGTGGTTTGTGGGTGTACTTGTGTTTGCCTCTGTGGGTGCGTTAATGTGGACACAGCTGCTCTCAAAACAATAGAAACTTCATTTCGGATTTTTAAGGAATAAAAGGAAAAAGTTTTGAAGACGAAAATTTATTTGAATAAGAAAGAGGTTTGCCTAAAAATATGAATAGCGATAAATTAGTAATTTAAAATTACACATTATAGGAGATATATTTATGTAGCAGATATGCATGTAGGAAATGCTAAAAATGTAATCTGAATTTTATATATTATTCTTATTCCTATGGTAAATGTACTAGTTTAGATCCTGAATATTTCAATTGTAAAACTTTATTCCGTGAGTCATAGATAACTGCATTTTTAAGATAACCCTTATCCTCTTTAGGTAATTTAATGTACAAACTCAAACCGTAATTATAAACATACACAATTAACCTCTGAATTCTACATCACTGATTAAATTTCTACTAACTGCCTCGTAAAAGCAATCCCAAAACGTACATAGAGCTAATACAGATTCAGTTAATCTTTTGAATCAAACTGCTTTCAGTACTATAAACTCAACCCACATCGTGTGCCTCTGTACAGGTGTCGTTGTTAGTGTCGCAAGTTTTGCACGTAAATCATTATGACAAGTTGACCCGCTTGCCCAAAGGGCTCTACCGGCCTCTCTGCTGGCTCTTTACACTACATTTTACTTTATATTTTGTTGTTGTCTCTTTTAGCTTACTGCTAATTGTTTGTTTATTTGCTTATTGCGTTTTCTATTTCCATAGCTGCCATCTATTTTCGCTTTTCGCTTCGACTGCAGTTTTCGCCGTTTATAGAGAGCCGCTTCGTGCCGTGTTTTGTTTACTAAATAACAAAATAAAAACAACAAAAAAATTATGTATTTTCAATGCCCCTGACGGCGTGGTTGATGCAGTTGCCAAGCCGAGTTTATTTGTACGAGTGCGTTGTGTTTTTTGTTAGCAGCGGGCGACAAACAATAGAATTGTGAGAATTTAGCTGGTCGAGTCTAATTTTTGGAATGCCAACCCAATTGGATGCGGTGTGACATGGCTGTGAATAGTTACTGAAATAGAAAGATAAAACTTATAAAAGTACACTACACAAAATTTAATTTTATTGTAGGAATCACAAAATTTTATAAAAATATATTTTTAAAGGACATTTTGATCCATTCAAATATATTTTCGAAGCTGCCTTTATTATGTTTTTGTAAATTTATCTCACCCTTCACTAGGTTTTTGTTCAAATATAAATTCTTATTTTCCCATTTATCCAACCAGAACTTGTATTTGATATTAGTTGCTCAACAATTAAGAGAATTGGTGTTTCTATGTAGTTATTAGAGTGGAAGTGCAGATATTGTGTTCGTTCTCTGCTCTCCGGGAGATGTGTTCCGCCTAAAGCTGATTGAAACTCTTGCTGGACAAATGCCTGAAAGTCGAGAAGCAATCAACTCAAAACAAACTCAATTAAATGCTATTTAAAAGTCATGCCCTTAGGCCCTGTACGACACTTGTTTTCCCCTTCTTCCCACCAAATGTGTGTCATCTTTCTCCCCGGCAATGTTTTTGCTTTCGTTGTGTTGCAATTCAGGCGTCAACTGGGTCAAAGTTAAAGTACGCGGCCGCGTTGCTCTGCAAAACAAAAAACGAATCGCGGCGCCTCCGTTCGAGTGGCGTGCTCATTTCGTTGTTCTTGGCGCTGGTGGAGACTGCCAGAGGTTCCAGGTCCCCAGGTCCCAAGTGCAGTTGATTCCACCGACACAAGCAAGGGCATAAGTACGGGAAAGTATAAGCCGACAACGGCCGTCGACAGGGCATCAAAAGAACTTATCACACTTGCAGAAAATTAATTAAAAACTGAGATGCTTCAGTGTCCATGAAGTAAGATTAAAATTGTTTCTAAAGAGGGAATATTTTAAAAGGAAAATAGCTCCAAACAATAATAAATAGGGTTGTAAGAAAATGATGAGTATTCTTATATTCATTTTCAAGAAGTTCTATTTAAAATTTTTTCGACAGACTCTTTTAGTACGTATCTGTTCTATGTTTACCAACTTTTATTTCATTGTAATCTATTTAAAAGCACATTTTTTTTTAATCAAATGTAGTTATTAATTTTTTTAACTGCAGAGCGAAAGACTTTGTGAAAGAAAGATGAAAAGGAGGAAGATGACTCGGGGGCAGCGAGAACAAAGACAAAAATCAAAGAATCCAAGCTTTGTCGTGGTCTCGGAACAGGCCATTAGCGTCCATGACTTTGTAGGAAGTTCCCCGAGCGAACAGCAATTGACCAGAGCTAAAGCCAAAGCCAAAGCATCGCGAGAGGCACTGCCACCAAGTGATGAGAACATTTCAATGAACATTTCATTCTCTGAACAAACAAACAAAGCGAGAAGGAGACTGGCAGACAGACAGACGCACGGAAAGAATTGTATAATTAATAGCATTAAACAAAAACTAAATCAAAATGTCAGGGGTGAAAAAATCAGCGCAAATTGAAAAATCATTTCTTCTCACGTTGGGTAATTTTACTCAATCCATATATTCCCGATGCTCTGCCCTCTGCTCGATCCCGCCCTGATTTATTTTGATCTTGTCGGTCGGTCGGTCGGTCTCTCTGGAGCCCCCCATTGACGTCACTCGAACGGGGGTGAGCAATTAAAAACTACTCGGCCAGCAGGCAGGCAGCAATCCAACGAGCTTGTACAAACAACAAATCAAAAGTGAATCCTCTCGACTTGGCAACAGGCAGTTGGCAGTTGGCTGAAAAGAACTGATGTTCAGCGAATAGAACAACAAACACAAATGTGGCAAACAAAACTTGAACTTGCTGCGAATAATGCTAACAATAATGTATTAATGCTTTCGCCTTGGAAAATCGAACAAACATTTGCCAAGCAGTGGAAAATATTCTGCGCAAGTTAAGTGATATGATTTACTTCCTGTTTAAGTTCCTGCAGCCAAGTGACGCAGATGTCCAAGGGCCATGCCCGGATTTTGATTTAATGAGAACCTCTGGGAAATTGATGGCAAAATAATTGGGTTTGGTTGGAGAACTTTTTCTCAGGCTTAGACTGTCAATTGCAGCTGTGGTGTACTCAGTTCCCCAGTTCCAGTGATTGCTCTTCGCTCGTCGCATCTGTGCTCGTCTTTTGTGGGGCTTAAACTAAACCTGTTGCTCGTTGGCCTAACGACGAGCACATGATAGGCATTAAATCTGGCAAACCCTCCTACAATTCAAGGGCCTTGTTTGCTTGCTAATTGAATATCTTAAATGTCTTAGTCAAGCAGACTCATATATGTATGCGCCTCGTTAACTCGGTTTTAATGCACTTTACTGGCAGTCACCTGTTGCGCTCTAAAATCGCTGTCATCGTCATCATTATAGTCGCTCGCCACAATTAAGAGTCATTTACTTATCACAATCTGGGCACAGCCCTCCTCCAGCACAATCTCTCTCCTGCTGTTCTCATCTCATCTAAGCTCAGCCCCGGCTCAGTGCAATTCAGCAAGCAGCAGCAGATGTGGCAATCGTCCCTGGGGGCACCTGGGAGAGATGTTATCTGGAGATTACAGAATTTAGCTAGATATTTAACAGGGATATTTTAATAGTTAAAAATAAAAGAATGAAATCACCGTTGGTACCAAAGGGTGGTCTAAAAACTCTTGAACACAGATATAAAATGTTTGATTTTCTTCTTAATGGAAATCCAAGTTTTTCTTATTAATCTGTCAATGAAACTTTAAAGTGTTACAATTATCTAAGCAACTTAAAAATTGAATCATTTTAATTTATTTATTGATAGAGTGATATATTTTTTTTTTTACATTTTAAATATTTAAATATACAGACATGTGGCTAGAAAGCTACTTTGCCAGCACTTGTTTGCAGGAGTGGCAGCTGCTTTTGGCCTTGTCTCTGCCACTAAAGGCGGCGCTCAGGTTGAACGAGTGTAAACGCTGGTGGCGGAAAGCCATTTTGCCTGTTGACGCTTAGGGATTTTCTGCCAACAATGGCAGCCATAAAATTGCAGGGGAGGTGGCTGGCGGTGACAACAACTGTGGCTACCGCCACACCCCATGCTCGAGCTCCTCCTGCTCCTGCAGGGCCATCGTATCAGAAGCCTTTTCATCATTTTGGATGCAGGCGGCAATAAGCGAAATGGCAACGTGCCATGGCAACTCATAACGGATGCCGAGTGCAGGGGATTAAAACGTAACCGAGCCATTGAATCGGACGATTCTCTTCCGATCCAAGGCAAATTGAAAGGCTCTTTGGGGGCGAGGGTTCCTTTCCTCCCATTTCCATTTCTCTGCTGCTCCACTCTCGAGCTAGTGAAATATGCATCCTCGACATCATCTTCATTAAGTGCAGCCTGCATTGAGGAAGATGTATGGCGGTGACCTCGATTGCAGGCCCCCATTCACCCCTTTTATATCTGGCTAGGCCCATCTGCTCTGCTTCTTCGCTGCGTCTGGGTCGCCTTGATTTACTGACAAATCATTTCACATTTTACATTTCACGCAAGCGTCAGAGCACCAGCAGCGTGCTCTTAAAATTTTTCTTCGTTCAATGACATTGAAAAGAATTTTCATATGCGAGATTTTCACCCTCCCTTGGCCCCCCGTGGGACACGCCCCCTTGGCGGTGTCGTTGTCGCTGTCGTCTGCTGACGTTTCGCTTGGCTTGCTGTATTTTTGATGCCTGGGGTCTTGGCTTTTTTGGCACAGTTCTTCATCATTGATCTTGTCTGGTGGCTGTGATATAAAAGCGCTATAAAATGCAAAAGAAACGTTGCCGCATTGTTCCCGATTCTTACATCTTTCGGTTATTTTTGGAGCCCATATTTCACCTCACAACGACAAAATATGATAAACAAATTGAATACATTTATATTTTTGGGGGCATTTGTTTTTTTTATTTGCCGCGCCTATGTTGCATAATTGCACAAATTGATTACAATTCCGCTCGGAGGCCCATTTGGGCGCTTTCCCAACTGTGTTCTGGGCACGCCCGGCATTTCCTCTAATTTCCCGTCTCCAAATGAGTTTCCTCCCAATGGCCCAACTGCCCCAATTTTCCCCAAGGGTGTGTGTGTGTTAGAGGTCAACGAATTGTTTGTCACCGGCGTTCATCTAATGACCGCCAACTGTGCCGCACAGCTGAGCATCTTGTGGTGTGCCGTGCCTGTGTGTGTGGGCCTGCCATATGTTTCCAATTGCCGCTGTGTGAGTGGGGTGACTGGGGGGAGCCACACAGGGGAGGTGGAAAAGCGCCTTGCTGCGTCCATTTGTCTGCAACTGGCGGGATCCAATTTTGAGTGTTTTGCTTGACGGATTGACGGATGTGAGTGGCTGCTATTGGTGCTTCTGCGGCTGCAAAAGCTTTTAGGCTTCTAAAGTTCAAAGAGCAGCAGCAGATATGGGGAAAAGGATCATCGAGATGCAACTTTGGTTTTAACAAATTCAATTTTCTGCAGCTTTACCGAAACTAATATGCGGCTTAAACTTAAAGCCACAAATGCTTGCTGTTAGTCCTGCTTAACTTATGTTATAGCTCTGACTTTTCTATCGTGTCTTGAGTTTTTAATTTAATTTTAAAACAAAAGCTGTTTCAAGTTTTAGACCCTCAACTGTAGTTTCTATAATTGACCAGCCCATTCAAGGCCATGAACAAGGTCTGCCACTGCACACAATGCCAGGCAGACACACAAAATAAATGTCGGTAGAAATGTATTTTTATTTAATTTTTTTTAATTAAAGGCTGCTGCAGCTCTTCGTGTCCATATGAATGCGGCTGTGGCAATGCAGTTGCAAATAAATGGCTTATCGGCGACCTGCCACAAATGGTGACATTCCCAGGACAGCAGCAGCAACAGCAGAAAACGGGGGTCTATGACTGGCCACATCCGCTGATTGCCCCGAGGCCACAGCCGCATCCATTGTGTCCCCACAACTCGAGCATGTCCTGCCTCCGGTTTGCCCGGTACCCCAAATATCCCACTTGTTTCCGTGCCACTCACCAAGCCACCTACCTGCCCTCTCCCTCTGTTTTCGTACCCCTTGCTCGTAGAATAAAGGGGAATATTGAATTTAAGTGGATATTGAACTCAATGGTATCCAAAACTAGGAAATAGTTGGGGAAAGGACTGAGGTTTATCTCGAATTAGCCTGGATTAATTATCTAAATTTATATTATCTTTTGGATTACCGCTTTTGGACTTTTTGAAGAGCGAAGCTGGAACGAAACTCTGACGTTCTCTACTGCGTTGATGTTACTGCTTAAGGCTGCAAAATTAACTGGGTATCTCATAGTCGTGTCCCTGGACCCTCCTCCTCTTTGTTGTGGCTGTCGTAGCGAGTTCGCGTTGCGGGTCCCACGTGTCGTATTAGTTGGATTGAATGCACACACACGGGACAAGTCACCCCGCGTTGACCTGTCCGATGACGATGTTTTGTTTTGCCGGGGGGTGGTGGAGCCGGTGTGTGTGTGTGTGTTTTTTCTCCCCCATGTAACTGGGTCAATTTAAACAGTGTTGTAAAGGATTGAGGCTCCTCCCCCAGCTACGGCCACCTGTCATATTGCTTTTGCTGGCAGTTTCGTGGTTTTCCTGCGAGGCTCTCGTGGAAAAGCTTTTGTGGGCGTGGTGGTAAACACACACAAACAGCCTGGTTTTCCCCGAGTCCTTTGCGTGCGCATTTCCGCTTTGGCAGCTCGAAATTCATTCGATCAACAAGTTTCGTTTGTCATTTTACGCTTCGTCTCGCTCTATCGGCGAGAAGCAAAATAATAACAAAAGCCATGGCCAAAGGAGGTAGATGGCAGAGTATGCAAAGGCCAACTGCGAGTCAACAGTTGTTCCCCACCTGTGTCGCATCGATAATTCAGGATATCTGGCGCTTTAAACCCGACTCTGATAGACAATGACAAGGCCATATGCGGAAATCTCTCCCGCTTAGTGGGTGCGGGTCTCATGGAATATTTATAGCGGACTTATTAATATATTAACGCGACGGCCCACTGGAGGAACTCATGCGTGAGCAAGTCAATCAGCCGAGCAGATAGAATTTTGTAACCCGATAACCAACGAGCCCGGCTCACTGAAAATTCCCTATGAACAGCATTTCGCAGCAATAATGAGTAAACAATGTGTCCTCTCGCTCTATCTCCCTTCCGCAGACATACCCGACATTCCCGACGACATCAAGCATCTGCAGAGCTTGCAGGTGGCCGACTTCAGCTCGAACCCGATACCCAAGCTGCCCTCGGGCTTCTCGCAGCTGAAGAACCTGACCGTCCTGGGCCTCAACGACATGTCGCTCACCACACTGCCGGCGGACTTTGGCAGCCTCACGCAGCTCGAGTCTTTGGAGCTGCGCGAGAATCTGCTCAAGCACCTGCCGGAGACGATAAGCCAGCTGACGAAGCTGAAGCGCTTGGATTTGGGCGACAATGAGATCGAGGACCTGCCTCCCTACCTGGGCTACCTGCCGGGCTTGCACGAGCTCTGGCTGGATCACAACCAGTTGCAGCGTCTGCCGCCGGAGCTGGGGCTGTTGACCAAGCTGACCTACCTCGATGTGTCCGAGAATCGACTGGAGGAGCTGCCCAGCGAGATTAGCGGGTTGGTTAGCCTCACGGATCTGGATCTGGCACAGAATCTGCTGGAGACACTGCCCGATGGCATTGCCAAGCTGAGCCGGCTGACCATCCTGAAGCTGGACCAGAATCGTTTGCAACGGTTGAACGATACGCTCGGAAAGTGAGTTATCTTATCTAATCTCTGTGTATTTACCATATTTGGAAAAAGACACGTAAACTTTACAATAAACTGATAAGTAAAGTCTATTAAATACCCGAATATACCTATTATTAAAATCCCTCCAACTAATTCCAACTTTCTCTCCTCTTTGTAGCTGCGAAAACATGCAGGAGCTGATACTCACAGAGAACTTCCTGTCCGAGCTGCCAGCCTCCATTGGGCAGATGTCTAAGCTGAGCAATCTGAACGTGGATCGCAATGCCCTGGAGTACCTGCCCCTGGAGATTGGTCAGTGCGCCAACCTGGGCGTGCTCAGTCTGCGCGACAACAAGCTGAAGAAGCTGCCCCCAGAGCTGGGCAACTGCACCGTTCTCCATGTGCTCGACGTGAGCGGGAATCAGCTGCTGTATCTGCCCTACTCTCTGGTGAATCTGCAGCTGAAGGCCGTGTGGTTGTCGGAGAATCAGTCGCAGCCGCTGCTTACCTTCCAGCCGGACGTGGATGCGGAGACGGGCGAGCAGGTGCTGTCCTGCTACCTGCTGCCCCAGCAGGAATACCAGCCCATTACACCAGGTGAGTGTGTGGATGAGTCAGCGGAGTCAGTCGGGGGTTTAGCCCAGTGGTTAAAGGTTGCTCCACAGTTGGCGCTGATTGTTCGCTGGGGCGAACCCAATTTGGCCAAGTTATGCGGTCTTATCTGCACCTGACATAGATTCCACCAGCCCTACTCCTCCTCCTCCTCGTCCTCCTATCGTTGTGCAATATCTTTAATCTATGCTCGCATTTCCGCGATAAGATAAGCCGCCTAAGTGAACCAAGTGAGCAAACATCGCCAACAAGTGAGCGGCTATCAGAGTTTTGTTTTCACTACCTTTGAGTGAAGAAAAAAAATACACAAAACTGGCAAGATTTTTCAATTATATTCAATGTTTTCTCCTCAAAGCAAGTTTCCACCTATTAAATGTGACTAAAACTATATTTTGCTTCGGCAAGGGCACCGTTTCCAATACTGATTTCATACTGATTTCCATTATTTTCTTTGCATTCTGCCACGTCACGCGCTCCTTCGACCATTGCACCCGCCCTTGTCACCCTCTTTTATATGTTCATTCCCATCAAAGACTATCCACCCATGACGCTTTATAGATCGAGCGAAAAATTCGATTCGACGGAATTCTTCAGTTATCAGCAGAAAGGTTTGCGTTGAGTATTACCTTCTTTGTCAGTACCAATAACAATACACACGCCATCACGCCTTGTACAGCTAAAACAGACCATATAGTAGAGTTGCTCGAGTTGGTTTCACGAACCACTAGTTCTCGCCTGGACCTAACACTCCCAGATCCCAGATCCGTCTCATAGCATGACCGCCTCAACATTTGCATGTCCGCTTTGTTATGAAGAATATATATTATTAAATACAATGCTTAGATAGATGTTTAAATACAGTATTACATTTTAATTATACTTTAACAAAACACACAGAAAATCTAAAAGGGAGGATTGATTTGTTTGGAATAAATTCCCTTTGTGGAAATTCGAACGGTCTTAAAAGTCAAGAAAAGCACACATGATCGAGTAGGCAAAAAATCCCTTCTCTTGCAATAATGCACTTAAAATTCCCAATTATGAAATCGGTGAATATTTATCATCAGCAAATAAATACTGAGGATCATTTCCTTTTATAACAATACCCATATATCAGAAAACAAAAAAGATTCCATTGAATAAATGTAACATTTCAGTTAACTTTATTTATTATTTTTGTCCCAATCGTTTCCCGTTGACATTTAACCACAAATAGTCTCCGTTATACGTTCTCTGTTGTGGAGTTCTTTGAAGATGCTATCATCGAGCTTTTTGAGTTTGAAAACGCATCTCTTGGCCTGGCCCAAAGCCAGCCAGTTAGGCAGCAGCATTGACAATGCCTGTTTTGCTTTTAGTTTGGGTGTTCGAAACGAAAACATTAACCGGTTTACCACAACGCCAGCCCGCCAATGACGTCATGACAACAAGTTGTTTTATCTGGGTGTCTCAGGTCTCCGGGCGTTGGCTGGCTGAGAAACATGAATACACTTTAATGATATATACCATATAGGTTCGTGTAAATGTATTGCGATGGCTGATAAATTGTGGATATGTGTTCGATTCGGCCTGTTTGATTTGATTATGTTATTATTTTGTGTTTATATTCCATTCCCATGCGTGTTTCCCATCGCAGATCAGTGCCGTTTTATGCGTGTTCCCCGCCACCACCCACAGAATGGAATAGGGAGCCACTTGGGGATTGGAATGGAATGGCCTGGCCAGTGATTGGTATCGGGAATCTCATGCCCCCAGATTGAGCGCTTCTGTCAGTGGCAGCATGCCAGATCAAAGCGGCCACCAGACGCACAAACGATTTGTTTGTTGCTGGCAGGAAAATGCCAAGATCCATTTGCATTTATTTTCCATGCTGTACCAAGCCTGCCGCGCACATTTTACTCCCATTAGAGGCACTTGAGTGATGTCAACGCTTGTGACGTCATAATGGGAAAGGGGCGTGGCAGCAGCAGTTCGAAAGTGGGGCAAGATCGCCAAGCATTGTAATTAGGTGTATGACGCTGCTTTGGGTTAATAATATTAATCGCCTGGCTCGCTTCGATGTTGTGTGTACGTGTGTGTGTGTGCCACCATCACTAACGGTTGATTAATGGCCTGTCACAGGGGGCTACAGTGGAACCTGGTTCACCAACGATTCCAACCAGTAGGAGTTGGCATAGCTCAAATCCTTGTTAGTTCGAGTCACTAGTCATCAAGAGTAAGAGGCTTTACTGGGTAAGGCTTTGCTCCAGATGTTGATATAATGATGTAAACTTAGTTTTCTTAAAATAAATCTTTCGGGTTTGTTGCTTTATACTGATTAATCAGCTTAACGTCATGCAAATTATAGAGAAATGTTTATAAAGCATTCAAATGGAAAGAAAATGAATGGGAAATCCAATCAAGAGTCATAGAGAGCTACTTATAATTAGGTTTAGAAAGATTTCATTTAATTTGCTTTTTAATCAACATCAAAATATTATTAAAAATCTTGTTTCTATAATATATCGTCTATATTCTATAGTTTTGGCTTGTCTTAATTTTGTTATAATTAATTTTATGAAGAATTATGTTTGTCATTTGTAGATTTTAGGTAAAACCTTTTGGTGGCAGGTTGATCCTCCCAAAAATCCCTAGTTCCTAAGACTCTCACGATGTCCACATAGTTTATAGAGGAATTAAGCTATATGCAAATGAGTTTGTAGTTTGTTATTGTTTTCGTTTTTGGCTGCCAAGTCTCTTTTCTTTGGTCTCCACTGTGTGACATTCGCTGATTGAGTGAGTGCCCGCCGCCTGATTCAACCTGTATTTGTCGTTGCTGGAGATGATGATGTTGCTGCCATTGTGGTTGCTGCTCTATTCGTAGTTCTGTGGCGTAGTTGCTTCCCAATCGAAATGAATGTATAAGTAGATATATATTGTAACTGTTATTTGGCTTCCAAACTCGTTTTGGCCTCTTGGTTTTGCCTATAAATAGATTATATCATCAGTCCATTTGGAGAACCAACTGCGACGTGTTTGAGTTATCATTTCGCAACCGATCAATGGTCAATGACGGATTAAGTGTACACAAGGCACACATAGCTCAGCCAATTTGGACGAATGTGTGAATAGTTTCAAGATCAAATAGCTACGGGGCCCGGGCCTGCTCATTGTTTCGTCTCCATAATATTTTAGAGCCATGTAAGCAGCGTTCAAATTATCCAATTAAAGCCAAAGTCATGGGGCGGGCAGCGCCAAGAAAACAAGAGGAAATAAATTTGACAGCACCCCACGAGTTTGCTGCGTTGTTATTATTATTTTTACAAGTCGTCCGGCCGCCAGTGTATTCCATTTGCATAAATCTTCATCTCGGCTGACCCCGGGCGAATGCCTAGAGTTCCGTAGATCTCGGAGACGCCCCGCCGCTGGCCCCGGGCGGCTTAAATCGGTAACGATTGTAAGTTACGACTGCTCTGCGCCGGACATTCGGCAATTGTAGATGCAGCTACTTGGGGGCACTTCCTCCCGACGATTTGCATTTGTTTATTGCTGTAACTGCCACCCATCAGCACCTCCTGCAATTGCTGCGTAGATAGATTGATTGGCCAGGGGATGGGAAGGGGATCCAAATCCAAATCTGGGCCCACTGATTGCCCCCACATGCTGCAACTTTTATGTTGTTTACACGCGCGGTGCGAAATATTTACGGGCCTCGCACACACTTCTCATAAGCGGCTGATGGATTAGCAAGTGGACCACACCGCCGGGCCCAGCAGACCTGGCCAGAATGTTTACTGGACGGCGCCCAAAAATAGTGGTTCGCTTTCGGGGCTTTTAATAGGCGGTTTATTTATTGATTTTTGCAAAACCGAAGCGAAACCGTAGACCATTAGGCGTTTTGAATATAAATCTGTGTTTGTATATAATAAATAGCCTTGTTTACATACATATATCTCATATTTTGTAGCAGTAAGTGTTTGTGCTGAGCATGAGCATGCAGTTCCTGAAAACTGAGACCATTTCTAACTCATCTACCGCATCCTCCCTCCTTTCGATTTCTTGGCTAATGGAACTCCCTTTGACTTTAACCCGAAAACAGCCCGCGATCTGGAGTCTGATTCGGAGCCGTTCGAGGAACGCGAGCCTTCGCGCACCGTGGTCAAGTTCTCGGAGGATGCTAGCCAGGAGAAGGACACGCCCTTCGTGCGCCAGAATACACCGCATCCCAAGGATCTCAAGGCCAAGGCCCAGAAGCTGAAGGTGGAGCGCAGCCGGCACGAGGAGCACGCCAACTTGGTGGCTTTGCCAGAGGAGGTGAGTGGAGGCGATCCCAATGCCATGCTTCTTCTGTGTTTCCATCGCTAGGTGAAGGTGGCGGTGAAGGTGAAGGTGGAGTGGAAGCCACTCCCATGAAAATATATACATATATACGCTTGCCTTGATATGTCTTTGTTGTGCTTCTTTGGCTCAATACTAATCCTAGAGTTAAGCAGATTTGACGCCTTGGCGGCTAGAGAGTTTTAGCAAGTAGAGAGGTCTAACTGGGAAGGGGTTCTATATGGTTAATGAACAGGAAAATCTTTCACTTTGGTAGTTTTAGGGGCTAAACTAGTTATTGGTTACATCCCGAGTAGCTCTGGTAATTTCCCTTCTTTTTTTTTTAATTTTGAAACAATTTTTAAATGATTTCTTTTTGATGACAACCCGGTTGTTTATTATATTTAAAATATTCACACATCTTGCATGATTTTTACCTACATTTCTGGTAAAATGCCAAGAGATACAAATTTGTATCTCTTGTAAAATGTACAAAATCTGTGAAATACCTTAAAATTTCCCTGTTTCTCCCTAGAACGGAACCAGAATAGCCGAGGCACCAACCGAAACACGAACTCTGGTGAACAATCACCAACAGCAGGCTCAGCCAGTACAGCAACCAGCTGTTGGTGTAAACTCAAAGCAGCCAGCTGTGGTGGGTGTTGTGACACCAACGACAACGACAGCAGCTCCAGCAACCATACAGGGTGCTTCGGAGGCGGCATCCAACAACGTAAAGGCAGCCACAGCAGCGGTTGTTGCGGAACTAACAGCCGCCGTGGCGACTACTTCCGCCGCCGAAGAGACTCAGGATGACGATGAACAGGAAGATGAGTTTGTAAGTTATAAAATTATAAAATCCTATTATTTAATTAATTAATAATCCCTGCGATTGACAGGAATCCGATCGCCGCGTGGGCTTTCAGGTAGAGGGCGAGGACGATGACTTCTACAAGCGGCCACCTAAATTGCACAGAAGGTAAGCCAAATTAGTCCCCCATTATGCTCCAATCAGAGGCTAATTCCCGATCCTAATTGCCATCAGGGACACTCCGCATCATCTGAAGAACAAGCGTGTGCAGCATTTAACCGACAAGCAGGCCAGCGAGATTCTGGCCAACGCTCTGGCCTCCCAGGAGCGCAACGATGCCACGCCGCAGCACTCGCTGTCCGGCAAGGTGCAGTCGCCCATCGAGGAGGAGGAGCAGCTGGAAGTGGAGCGGGAGCAGGACCAACAGAAGCAGCCTCCCTTTGACGCATCGCTCTCGCCCATTCCAGCCGGCAAAGCGGAAGCCGGCACAGAGCAAGGTAAATACACGCAAAACTGTTTCAATTAACTAAATTTATATTTGCTGCATCTCTGTGAACTCTGTCGTGGCAATAGCCAGAGTGGGTGCAGCATCATGGCTGCATTGATGGGAAATCGATAGTAATTTTCGCTCATTTGGCTGGGCTGACCTGTAAGGGCAGACACTGAAGTGGAAATTTAATTGGCATCTTCGCCCGTCCGCCTGGCCCATTGGCTGCAAAGTGAAACCACAAAGAGCCCTGGCCGAGACCACCCATGACCCCTTTTAATTGTTGCTGCTCTCTGCACGCCATCTATGCATAAATACATACATTCGAGTGTTTTTGGGTCTAGGCCCAGCAATGAGCTGCTCACTTCCGATATAATTATATCAGCAAACAACAAAAAAGGTTAAGAAAACACCAAATAGAGATTAAGAGACAGAGGGAGAGGAGAGCTGGGAGAGTGCTCGTCGGTTATAGAGTTGATCGAAAAATAGCTAAATCGACAGTAAACAAATTTTTTTTACCAAATTTTCATAGCTAATATTCTTTGCAGTTGTATTAATACTTCATATGTAAACAAAATAACACATTAAATTAAAAATTTAAGGATTTGACTCGTAATATATAGATTCGATTTTATAAAATTGAATTTTTTTTGTGTAGGTCTACCTGAAAAATCTTAATCCACGATAATATCGGAAATACTTCAGCACTCCACATAAAATTACAAAAGAATCCGGTTATAAAGACATTCAAGGGACCGACGATTTTACGTCGTTATATCCGGAAGACGCACTAACCGGGAGGAGCAAAAAAAATTTTTTTTTGTTTTTTTTTTATGGTTGCCATGTTTATAACAACTTTTAAAATAAAACAAATTATTTTTTCAATCAAAACGAAAAATTTAGAAAATTCCAAATTAAAATAGATTTTTATTGCGTATTTGCGCATTCAGTTCATTCAGAAAAAAACTGAAAAGAACAGAAATATAACGGGGAATAGGCTATGAGGTCTGCACACTAGGGCTGAAAAAAACATTGGCGAGGTATTGATACATCGAGGTTTTTTCTTAAAAACATCGAAACATCGATATAGGTGACACCATCGGTTGTAGTTTAAATTTTTTGGCATTATTTCGCTGTATTTTTTTTCGGCACGTCGCAATAACCGGTTGAATTGTCAAAAATCTCGTCGGTATAAGCGGTTCGTCGCTAAAAGCGGAGACGTACTAAGCGGGGGCCCTTTCATATAAGTTTGTATGGGCACCAACCAAGCCATCAAGTTTTCGTCGCAATAACCGGTCGGACGCTATAAGCGGAGTCGTTATAACCGGATTCTACTGTATAAGAATGCGAATGTACATTTATTTAACATATACAAAATTTAGTAGTGGTAACGAAGTATATCTCTTTCAGATATTTCTTTTACAACATCTAACAGACACTTAAGAGTGAAAACACTAATAATGATACTTGAGACTTAAAAAAAACCACCGAAATGCCAACATAAAAGTGGGCAGCACTGCTCCGTGATTACGCCAGCGGAATACAGGTGTAGAAACCGCGCCGAGCTTGTGAAACACACACGCAACAGGCGTACAAACTTGGCCTATAAATAGGTAGTGCACGTATAGTGGTGCCCGCTTATCAGGCAGCGATATCTGCCCGCAGGGCTTGCAAAAGCTGATAAAAACGAGCGAGCGGATACCAGCGATAGTAGTGGTGGCGAAGATTCAGCGCCAACCTCACTCGAAAAAGGGGTAAACAAGCAAAGAGCGCAGAACGAGAGACGTGCAAATGAAACTGAAATGAGGAGGAGACTCATTAGAGCTACCTGCCAGCGGCAGCGGCAGCGGTAGCGGGAGAGTGAGAGTGCCCCAGAGCGGGAGCGAGTGCAACTGTCAGACTTGGCGGCCGGGTCTCACCGCCTGGCCCACTCGGCGCCTGCTTTAGTCATTCTTCAGTTACGCTT
>VNJT01009729.1:0-12447 GCA_008042655.1 Drosophila burlai | reverse complement strand
TGGGTTCCCGGTCATGCCGGAATTCTCGGCAACGAAAACGCTGATGAGCTGGCAAGAGCCGGCTCAGCGACTCCTTTACACGGTCCGGAGCCTTTCTGTGGCTTAGGGTGGGCCTCTGCCAACGATATGGTTGAAGATGGGTCAAAGGAGCTAAGACCAGGCATTGGATATCCAGTTCAGGATGTCGTCAAGCTAAAGAGCTGATACATCCGCTTTTGGGCAGGAACACTGATGGGTGTTCCAGGTTGGACCTTAGACTATTGGTAGCCTACCTCACCGGCCACCATGTCTTGAACTATCATCTGCACAAGATGCGTCTGTCCTCGGATACGGAGTGCAGGCTCTGTAAAGAAGACGACGAGACGACCAAACACATTCTTTGTGAGTGTCCAGCCATTATTTGGTCCAGAAGGAGGCACCTGCATAGCGAGCTCTTGACAGCTTCGCAGATCAGGCAAGCTTCGACAAGAGACCTGCTAGCCTTCATAAGGGAGGCTGAGCAACTCTTGTCTCAATAGGGAGTAACATAGGCACAAAAGACCACTCGGTCGCAGTGCCTTAAGTCTCTGTAGGGAGATCTCCCCCAACATTTATTATTATTACCTTGGTTTTACCGAGATTTGATGACCTTTCGATAGAGACCATAACCATGCCGGTCGGTTACATATTTTAGCTAAAAATCGATCGCAAAGTCTGAATTTTTCTAAAAACTACATGCTTTTTTTGCAACCCAAAAAAGGTTCAACTTTTAACACGTGTAACTTCTAAAATACTGAACCGATTTGAATATTTGGATATGCATTTTTTGGATTCAACCCTTTTGAACTATTACCTGTGGAATGCAATATCAAATTTTACGATCCGTTGTCATAAATGTGAATCATGGAAACAGTGTTCATTGAACATTCCGCCGCCCTTTTAGGGTATCAATATCGTATGCACATTCCCGGCCTTTCAGACTTTTCACTTCATGCTCAACCTTAAACTCTTTCGAGTCTGTTTTCTCAGGGCTTTCACAATGCACGTATATGTAAATATAAACAATATTTACAAGCGTGGCCAGCTGCGACAAAAAAAAGGGGGCACGTTTTCGATGCACAAGACCAAGAGGGACTAGAAAAACTGTTTGGACACATACATTTTATGCGGCAAAAAAAATCTATAAAATATCTAGTTAAGAGGAAAGAGAGGAAAGAACTAGTTGATGAGGAAATTTGCAAATGCAATGGAAATGATATAGAATAACTTATTTATTTATTTATTAACACCAAAATAAAACATAAATACAGAAAACAACAGTTAATAGAACTCATCAGAGTTCAACATATTCTAATAATAAATTCTGTAATTTATTTGCTATTTAAAACTTAGGGAGAGCACTCAGAACATACTCAACAAGGGGAACCTAGTAAAACTGGAAAACAAGAGCCCATGGTGGAATTATACAAGGTGAGGCCACTCTCCTATAGCGCTCTCTCGTTGTTACCCTAAGCTTCAGTCGCTCTCAAGGAATTTGTTTTTCGGTTTCCTTTTGGTGTTACCCTACGAGAGAGCCCTGTCCTCACCTTATATGATTCCACCACGCAAGAGCCTATCCGCTTTGAAAAGCTGCCCCCGAAAGTAATCCATAAACGGAGCGATTAAATAAATTAAGCTTCTTTTTTCATCATTTTGTTGTTTATTACGGCTGTTCTCTTTCTCCCGTTCTATCTGTCTCTATTTTGTTATACATCTCTGGCGCCCACAGCGACTTCTAACAATTAGCACAAGAAATGGCTCACAGAACGCGTCGAGGGTTTCGATGCCAATCGGTCTTTGCAAATTTGCTGGATCTATAAAAACAAGCGATTCCCAAAAACAGAGCACGTAACATTCAAGTTCCAAATTTCGACCCTGACTGACAGAATAAATGTGTGAGGGACTACTTAAGTGCAGGAAGAAACCTTAACTAAATAAAAATAGCTTTATAATAGGTAGAGTGACTTATCGAAAACATTCCTCAAAATGGCTCAACTTATAATCACATATTTTCTGATAAGAACATTTCTTTATAATGAGGGCATTGACAACACATGAAAGTCGACCTATTCTTAAATGTTTAAGTTTATTATAGACTAGATGGCCCGCTATTGCATCCTCACTTTGATCGGAAGCAGATCCACACTTAAAATTTCGTATTAAATTAACAATATCGTAATTAAAAAATGTTAAAAGGTTAATAATAAATATTACTATTTTAGTAAGGGAAAATCGACTTCGATTTTTGTTCTTACAAATTATTTAAGCAGTAAATATTGGAAAATTTTGAGAACGTTTTCAATGCTTTGCTTAGCGAGCTTGCATTTAATGCAATTTAAATTTATGTTTTTTATTTTTTAAAATAGGTTGCAGGTGGAATTAGAAAATTAAAATACCCATACGAAGAACCAAGCTTTTAGTCAAAATACATATTTAACTAACTTTAAGAATCTATAAAATAAAGTAATCCCCCACAATATTAAGCCACTCCAACTCGATTTGTAGGATTTCCTTCACCAAATATCAACTCCACTTGACTCTCTGTATCTTTCCACTCCAGTTCCTACTCAAGTGCCGGCCACTTAACACAGCCCATATAGTGCGTACCGCTCGCCAAGATGCTCACCAGACAACCCGACTACACCATCTCCGAGCTGGGCTACCCAGTCGCACCCACCACGTGCGAGTCCCTCAAAAAGCTGGAGCTCAGAACTCTGCTGAATTCCCCGCCCTCACCTCATCGCCTGCTGCCGCTGAGGGAAACCCTCGACGATTGCTTCAAGCGGCTGATGATGAGGAGCAGAGATGACTTGGAGGAGGACACCGTGTGGCAGCGGAAACTGCGGAAAAATCAGTGGAATGAACACCAGCAAAGGCGGTAAGTCAAACGGAAAACCTAACAAATGTTTACATAATAAATTTCCCCTCTTACTTTTCTCTCTTTGCCCAATGGCGAAACAATAAGCAGTAATCAAAAATGTCAAGATAAAGGCGAGCCCAGAGGAACAACAACGACGATAGCGTCAACCTGCGATCTAAACAGTTTTTGAGATCGGAGGAAGAATGCCTGTGAGCAGCCTTACAAACCCAAAGCGGACTGATTCAATGTGCTAAATTAAAACACCTTGTGCCTAGAACATTAAGTTTTAAAATGTTAAGTGAATAAGAAGAAACCCATAACACTCGGCTCTGTTTTAATTGCAAGCCACGCGGTTAGCCTGCGAAAATATTCTTAAATGGAATTTCAACGGCCCATTAAAATGTAAACAAAGGGGGAGAACATAATAAAGAGTATACAGCTGAGAAGAGCAGTGGATAGCAGAGGAGAATCGCTAGTATAACCGAAACAGACAGGCAGCCAAAAATGGTGGGGAGACGCGACATTGATCGGGGCAACCTTGATCATGAGCAAGTCGCCATCAGGCCAACAAATTAATGCTCGGACGTGCTTTCTTTAACCCTCTCAGCCCATTTGTTGCCTATAGGCAACATTGTAGAAATACGCCTCAGTTACCTGGAATATACATCTTTTTGCTTCGCGCTTTTTTTCAACATCTTCCTTAATGTTTTCTGCAACCAAAATAACTAATAAGTTACTTGTAAGCTGCAAACGTGTTTATTTAGCAGACGTTTTAAGTGCAGTTGTATGAAAAAAATGGTTGGCGGGAAAAGTGTTGGTAAAATAAAAATTCATTTTTTTTATTTTATTTAATAAATATTTGTTGTAATGGAAAACTAGGTGGGAATTATACATATATAGGGGTAAGTAAATTATTTAAAAATAAAAAAATTTTAAAAAAGTTCATAGTTTGTCTACAAGAATTTTGTGAACCAGGACACCAAGGACCTTGAAATTTTCGTCTGTTCATATTTGAATAAAGCCAAATACATATCTGTTAAAAAAAATGTTTATCTTGGCTAATTTTAAATGTGGGCTGAGAGGGTTAAATGGCTAAAACGCAGACGATTGCGAGCGCAGATCTGCTGGATTTGCCAGCGGAAGAATAAGCGTTCACCATATAAAGGGTTTTGTAAAATTCGTATTCCTTCATGGGTAAACGAAACCCGAAAGATAGCCACCTCCATACGTTTCGAACATTTTTCCTATCTTTAAACGCGTTTTCCCGAAAACCACATTTTTTAAATTTTCTGGTATCACTTCTACCAGTAATTTTCATCGAATCGAACCAATTTTTCCCCCACTTCTTTATCAAACAATTCTGTATGCTTCTCCGAGTACGATTTAAAAAAAATTGTTGTTTAATTTTTACACCCTTCAACAGGTGAAAAAACATGGTTGAAAATGGAACTTTTTACAAAAAAATTTATAATAAAAACAATTTTTAATTATTAAAAAATCGCACTCGGAGGAGCATAGCCAAAGAAAACTGAAAATAATTAAAATTATTTTTTCTCATTTCATGCAAGTACAAAGGTAGTTATGATACCAGAAAAAACACCCCTAAAATTTTGATGACTCCACTTTGACCCCATATAAAAAACGAAGGATTCGCCATAAAAACTTAAATTTTCCCATAGTATTAAGTTTAAGGAATTATAAAAGTAATAAAAAACAAGAAAGAAAGCTAAATACCCTTGCAGTAAGTAAGACTTTTTCGTTTTCTCGGGTACTGACATAAATGTTGCGTGCGAAAAATGTTGCAAACGAAAATGTTGCGAACAAAAATGTTGCGAACAAACTAAATGAATTTATATACCTATGTATACTAGCAGGCCAGGCGAACTTTGTCTCGCCTCTAATTGTTGTTTTATATATGTAGTTCTAGAGTGATAATAATACGCGGACTACCCCTATCTCTTAGGAGTGTGAAAAATAGATGTTAGCCGATTCTCAGGCCTACAGAATATCCCCTCAAAATTTCATCCAAATCGGTCAAGTAGTTTCGGAGGAGTTTGGATACAAACACCGTGACAGCAGAATTTTATACATAAGAAGAAAATATATTCCTATGGCAGCTATATGATATAGTGGTCCGATTTTGATCAAATTAAAACCGAAATTCTAAAATATTCACTGCGTTGCAAACTTCTGACTAAAATTATAATACCCTGCAAGGGTATCAAAATTATCTCATTATCATATACAGTTTTCTCACAATTAATTTTTGAAAATGAGTCAAAATTTCGGCCTCGTAAGTAGAAGACCCCCTTAATAAATGTGAAATTCGCATTATCACTATTTATACATATATCTTTTGAAGAACTCTTTAACAATTTTTAAAACATTTATAGTAATTTTACGTTGAATGCATCTAAATTGATTAATAAACATCAATTATAATAATCTAAAAGGAATCAAACAAAGAAAATTATGTTTTTTTCTTTTAAAAATATGTAAACAATTATATTTTATGTAAAAAACCCAAATAAGAAACTAATTAAGAAACAATCAAGGGAATAATGAAATTGATTGCTGCTTCTTCAGCGTAATGTGTACTTAGCTGGGTGGAGGCTAGCCTCAGTCGACTTGAACTCACCTAAAGAGATTGTCCGAGATGAGCAGCGTTTCAATTGCCTGGGATTCGGCGGCCTGGAGGACGTGCTTCTTGCCGTAGAAGGCCTTGGCGGGCTCACATTGTAGCATCATGTAGAACTGTTCCAGAACTTTGACCTCGCCAGCAGCCTTGGTGTCGGACATCTTGGTCAGAACGGCAGGGTCTTGAAGTACCTCTATAAAAAAGAAATCGGTACCTGAGGGTAATTTAGGGAGTAAATCCATATGAACTAACCCTTCAAGGAGTGCTTGAATCCCGAGGAGGCGTGGACCAGCATGAACTTGCTCTTGTTGTCCAGCAGCAGCTTGTAGTCCATCTTCACTGCCTGCTGGAACATGTAATCGTAGAACTGATCCCGCACGAATCCCGGCGAGGCGATGAGCACACATTTGACGATATCGAAGTTAACGTGCCGCAGGATGCTCTGCATCACCTGCTCGTAGAACTTGGCCAGACCCTTCTCGTGCTGCTGGACGCTGCCCTTGCGTTTGCGCGGAATCGAGACCTCGATCTTGCTCCGCACCAGCGTCATGCTGGCCGTAATGAGGCAGACGTGGGCCAATCCCTCCTGCATCACGACGGCAGCCACATCTGCCGACTGTGTGGGATCGCAGGCCATTTCGATGCGCTCCAGCGCGATGGTGTCCCACTCGGGTTTCCGCAGCTCGAACTTGCGGTTCAGCTCGAGATCCAGGGTATGGTAGGCGCCCATCTTGACGTACTGGTTCTCCTCGATATTTCGCCCCTTCAGCCGGAGCACGCAGGCCTGCGTGTCGAAGTCTATGCTCTCCACGGCGATGGTCAGCGTGGTACGGACGCGGCTGCTGGTGGAAGAGCCGGTGGCCGTCTCATTCTGCACCTTGCGGATGGTGGTGCTGCGCACGCTGTCGCCCTCGGCTATCAGGTTGTAGGCGTGCCACATGTCCTCCGACTCTTCCGGCATCAGGGTCACGTTGCTGCCGGGATTAAAATGTAGGTCCTGGACTAAATCTTGGTCCTGTTTACTCACCCCTGCATGCCCTTGTCCACGTATTTTCCCAACAGCTTCATTTCGTCGCTACGTTGCAGGTCAGGATTTGGTTTTCGTTGGTGCTTCGATTTCCCTCGCCGCTTGTCACTTGCATCCAGCCAGAGATTCCCTCGGTCCACAAAGGAGGCGTTGCATCGTTGTCATTGGGTTCAGTCAAAGCAGCTGCCAAATTACACACGGCGACGGGATGGAATTTAATAGTATAATAATAATATATCAAAATATCGATATTTTTCTAGGGATGAGATTTTTATAACGTGATTTTTGTATTGCTAATAACTATTACACCTTTTTTATAAATTTCTCTTAGAGGTACAGAGGCTTTCATGTACATATTGTAATTTATTTATTCATCTGTACTCGCTATTGCGATATTTGGCAAACAAAAAATCGTGATATAAATCATCTTTAGACAAAATATCGATATATTGATATATCAAAAACCATGTGCAGGAGCCAACAACAAAACCAACAAATTGTATTAAAAAATACACATTTTTATTACTTTGTACTTTTCACTTAAAACTCTAATGGAACCTAGACTAGGAGTCGCTCGATCTCCTGCTGGATGGAGGTGATCTGCGACTTGAGCTGACTTCCCTCGTTGGTGGTCACCGAGCAGGCGACAATCGGCCGGGAAACGCCGCAGGCACGGCCCAAGGCCTGCTTGGAGCGCACGAAGACGTAGGGCACGTTCTTGTCCTCACACAGCAGGGGGAGATGCATCAGGATCTCGATGGGCTCGGTGTCGCCGGCCAGAACCACGATATCGGCCAGACCACGATTCAGGGTCTTGGTGGCCTCGTTGGCGCCCTTTCGCAGCTGGTTGTAGTTCAGAGCCTGCTGCAGCAGATTCATGATCTTGGCCGTGAGCTGTGCATCGGCCAGTGGGAAAGCCTTGGGGTTCACTTCCTCAGTCTGCGAATGGTGGGAAAATCTTTGTAGTTCACATCTTCACGAGGTTTCTGTTAGCTGACTCACCATTTCTAAGCTTCGTGTTTTACTGTACTTTGGTAAAAATACAAATTAAATGCTACCTCTCGGCTTATTGCTTCACTGAGGGCAATTTGCACGAATATAATTGGAACGTTTTTAAAACACGTGCGTCGGCGTGGAAAGACCGTATCACGTAATATATCAAAATATCGATATTTTTCTGAAAATGATATATTTATATAGTTTGGCAGCACTGTCGCTGGCGACTGGAAAGTGTGGCAGACCGTTTTACGGAATCAAATAAATACCAAAAGTCAGGTCGTACCGATTACAGCCGATATGTATATAAAATTAAATATTCTCAAAAGAATACCTTTAATTATTCAATAGAATTATATCATGAAAAAAAATTAAAAAATACAATATAGAGAAACAAATAAAATGAAGCTTTTTTTGATAAAATATTTTTTCGGAGCCGCACTTGGTATAAATATGTTTTGTAAACGTATATTTTCTTTCATTATATTCACTTCTGTTCGTCTGGCGCCTCGAGAGAGTGATCGTACTTCCTCGATCGTGCACGGTCGGTAATAATCTATCGAGTGCCCTTATCGATAGTTACAGTGTAACCTTATCTTTGAATTATATTATATTTACAATATTTACATTTGGCCGACGATCGACAGATCGACCACGATCTTTAAAAACTGTTATGTCCCTAGAAGGACCTGCGTGCTATTTGGGCTGGCTCCGGCTAGCTCTCTCCTTGGGGTCGTGTCTTCCCTAACCCATGCCCATCACACCTAACAATAAACATCGATAATCGATGTTTCACAACACTCTATACTGACTGACAAACTGACCAAAAACATCTCACACTCTCACACATATGACTAACACGAATTGTTGGCTCCTCCTGGTGTCCTGGAGGCCACATGCTAATCCCTTCCCTGCCATGCAGTCTGCTCGCACGTTCATTTCCCGCAGCTGCCCCTATCTCAATCACGCACACACTGATCTATCCACCCATCTTCCCCAGTTCACCTCCTTCTTCCCAAATTAAAGATTTATTCCATATTCATTTTATTGTTTCTTTTCAGATCAATCTTAAATTTATTTTTACACACATATTTTAAGTCGCCAGGTATTGATTTGCGATTTCTTTGTGCGTTGTTTGCTGTATTTGTAAGATTTCAATTTTAAATTAATTCCCTCCAAATTTTCTAACCTACCCGTAAGAGCTCCCAAGGGGGTCGCAAGGGAAATAGATATATGTATATATTACACAAATAAACAACACCACAAATTCACAAGCGAAAATAAATAAATAAATGTGAGTAAAATTGAACATACAGAAATAAATAAAATTGATAATAAAAAGAAATAATAAAATAAATAATGTGAATAAATATTTGCTTAAAAACTATAGGACAACAAATAAAAATAAATTGAACCTAAAACTACAAAAAAAATTTGGCTGAAGCCTAATGGCTCCCGGTGTCGCCACTCGGGAGGCGTGTCGGTCTTCCACGACGACAGATGACAAAAATCTTCCGGCCAGTACCAAATGGGGCAATTACTTCGCCGAACTTTTTTGGTTATGGTGAAGGTATATGGGCCGGCTCAGAACGATCCGGGAAAATTAGCTCATCCGGGAAAAATAGCTCATCCGGAAAAAAATAGCTCCTCCGGGACATATTCGGGCCAGGCCAATTCTGTGACCTGGCCAATATCTTATGAGGTCTGGTCGAGCCTGGAAATGGAAGCCATTTAGTTCCCCAGTCGGACTTTGCTTCATGCCCTTAACGATTCTGCCTAGAAATCTATGTCGAATGGGTATGGCTTTTCGTATGATCCCTAGTTCAGCAAAGCAGCAAGCGGGCGACTCATGTACATGAATCGACCGCTGCTCCGTTCATGATAAAATGCTGTGCTTTTTCACAGAGTGATATTTCCCTTTGGGGAAATTTTTGTTTTTAATACGACACTAGCTAATAATGTTGCAAACTTTCAATAGATGGCGCTGTATGTGGTATGACTTAAATATAAAGTTCGGTTATTTTTGGGACACACCGTGTATAATTACATAAAAAGTATTTTTTTTTTAGGAAGTATTTTTTTTTAAATATATTTGTTTTGAATAAAACTATTACTTAATAAGATTGATCGATATATAAATTAGTGAAATATAAATAAATTAATTAATGTTTATAAATGTTTACAAATTTTATTTCAAATGGACACCGTGTACAAGAATTGTATTGATGTTTTCCAAACAGCCAAATGTTGTTATTATAACTATTTAATTTTAATATCATTTTGGCTACTCGTATGTACATAAATCGAAATCGTGAATATGTAAATTTGCGAAAACTAATGGTGGTAACACTAAAGTGCAACGAAGGATCGCGACGTGAAAGTGAATTTAAAAAGAAAAAAGGTATGTATTTAACTTATATTATTACAATGTTTTACTTTTTATATGACCTACGACTAAGGCATATAGTTGCCTTAAATATTAGCAATCAATAATTTTAATTAATTCAACACTTTTTACTCTTTTGGGTTTGTACAAATTATTGAAAAAATGTTTATTTGTATATTTATACATTTCTTATATTTTATATTATATATCCAAATGCTTCATATTGTTAAAAATTGCTTTTTATCCAGCGAACATTTTTGATTGAAAGCTGCTAAAGAAAATAAAAACAGTTCATATTTATTTTGATTGATGAAAAACATTTAAAATTTTATAATTACCTATAAGTCTTTTTATCGCCATGCCAAGAATGCACTTTTCCATAGTCCCCTTCCATAAATACTTGGTGGCCGCTTCCCCGAGCTTTGATCATTACCGTTTGCGCGTGATGTTGTCGTAAGTGACCCATTTTTCACCTCCAGTCACAATCCGTTTCAGTATCGGGTCCATAAACTAAATTAATTTGTTCAGCAGCTTTGGTTGCTTTTTCGCCTTTATCGAAGAAGAATTGTAAAATGTACCGAATTTGGTGTCCATCTTTGAAAAAAAACGAACGAACTTTTTACTTGACCTAATATATTAATACATATATATTAATTAATTACATGTAATTTATATATTTCTTTTTCAAATTTTAAAATTCCCTGCTTTAACATGTCCGACTTCCAGCTTCGTTACGCGTAAACTGAAAATGTTGCATCATTTTGGAGTCGCAAGAATCTACATTCCGTTATTCTCCTTACCACAACTCCGAAAACGCTCAGAAAAAAGATATTTTTATGAGCCTATTTTTTTCACGCACAGATTGGGCTCCGAAAACACTCCTATTTATGTGTTTACTCATAGCTTTCCATGCTGGGTTTGTTTTTTATTGTTAATCGGAAAGGGAGTGAATTAGAGGCACGAGGACTACTTCATTATCCTCGTGTGGCAGGTGTAAATATTTAAATGAAATATCCGCAATAACGTTATAACTTTCAATTGCTTCGTCCACATCGGCGTCCACTAAAATAATTCCTATTGCCGAACTCGGCATTGGTAGGCTGAAAAAATCTCTCCTGTTTTTAAATCGCTGACCCTTTACATAAATCACCTGGTTCTCACTGTGAAACCCTAATATTTTCAAAGGTATTCCTGATTTTAGGCAACACACATTGTCAGGCATTTTCGCCGACAATGTGTATTCTGGAAAATTATACTTTCTTATAATTCCGTGCCTGTCCAGCTTTTCGCCAAGAACCCTAGTTTGGTATGACGGAATTGCCGATGCAAATTTCTTTACTAGTTGTTCCAAAATTTTATTTGGTTTCCTAACGTTTTTCTTTACTTTTTGTAAAAAATTTTCGAATTTATAGGCAGTAAACTCAGTTAAGTGCCCTTGTTGTCGAACACAATCTGTTAAATGAAGAACATTGTGGACATTGTACGTCAAGGATTCCGGTGGATAGACAACTCCAAATTGTTTCACAAAATAATCCAGCATTTCACCTGCCAGATTCAAAAAATGAGCATATTTTTTGTCCAATAATAATCTGTATGCGCAGGTAAAAATTAAGAAGTGTCTGTAACATTCTTCTGAAACAAATTGTTTGAGAATAACTAGTCCCGTATAGACTGCTACCTGACGAAACTCAATTGCTTTCCACCTTGGAAAGTCGTCTATAGATCTGGGCTTCCTACCAAACTCAAGGGGCAAAAATGGCTTGAGGGTTAACAATTTTTCGGACATTTCTCCTATCTGGTTCTTGTTTATTTTAAATCCAAGTGTTTTACCTTCAATTATAAATTTAAGCATTTTTTTGCAAACACCTAAGTCTAGCAGGTGCATAGGGTCTAGAGGAAATGCTGCAATCATATCAATGTCTAATTTTTCTATATCTAAGGGAAGCTCCTTAAAAAAGGGCTGGTGATGACCAGGATACATCCTATTTCTAAAATCAGCATTTGTTATTAACGTACCTATTCTATCAAAAAATACTGTGATATGATTGACTCTTTTTCCTACCTGTGTACACTTCATACAGCCATTCAGAGTATTTGTGCCGAGGGTGCCGCACATGAATGCACGGGCTGGAGCGTCACAAATAAAAGAGTTGACCCTAACTTTCACCTGTTTTAAACCTATCTGAAGAGGGCTTCGAACTAAATCTGACATTTCGGCAACAAAATCGTGGAGGTATTGATTTACATTGGCCGGTTTTGATTTACCTGAGTAAGATCCTATAAGAAAAACTTCCGAATTAGTCAGATTTTTAAAGAAACCTAGAATCGGCCAAACACATGTTAGTGAACTCTTAAACAGAGGTAACCCATCGACATTAATATCTAATATTAATTCACTTTGATCGACAAGGTGTTCCTCCATAGAAAGAAGATATGGCTTTACACCAATATGTGCGTAAGTTCCAGGATTTACGGTTCGAATTTCAGCTTTGTTATTTCCTGATTTGAGAAGACCCTTAGCG
>VNJT01009723.1:0-18671 GCA_008042655.1 Drosophila burlai | reverse complement strand
AAATTATTTTTTATTCTCTTCTTCGAAGAACCTTTGTGTGTCGGTTAAATTGGGTTAAGCTCAGCCCACAGATTTAAGAGATTTTTTTTTGGGCTTGTCCGCCTAATTGATACGTCTACGTAGGAACAAATGTTGGGTGTAATGCTCAAATCTGAATGATAACTTGGTTTCACAATCGGTTGAGTGAGTATACTATTAGTTAGTTAAAAGTACTAATCAGTACCTTGTAATAATTAGAAAAAAAATAATTGTACTATCACTTTCACTTCACTTTTCACTAGTCACTTTCAGGCTCCTAACTTTTAAAAGTATTGAAATTAAATCGTACTCGTTTACAATGTGATAGTAATTGTCTTACTATCTGATATATAGTTAAGGAAACTCGTTATGTTTACTCATGCTAACTCTGTAGGTTCGGCTACTTCTAGAGGCCGAAAAATAGCACTTTAAGTCTTGTTGGTAACGCTTCAGCTGTGGCACATTTATGCAGATTTTGTTCGGTTTAGTCAGACATTATGAATGTATGTATGTATATGGGAATGTACAATGTACATATCTTATCTGACTGCACCACCCACCCACGCAGGGCCACACACCGCACACACTACACACCGTCCGCATAAGCTGTGGTACTTTACGGCCAGGCCTGTGTCAATATAGTTATGAAAAGATGCACAGGAAAAAGTGGCGGCAAAAGCACTTTAATAATGTTATATAGAAAATTTTTAATATTTCATTAAAATAAAATATATTAATTTTTGTATTTCCTAAGTTAATCAATAAAATTTTAGATTAGAATATATTCTTCTCTGTGTTTTAGCGAAGATGTTAGCGTGAGCCTGTTGTCGATTTAGAGATGAGAAAATGCAATAATATAGTACGATTCAGAAATTGTGGCCCACCAACACCCTGCCAGTTCCCCATTCCATTTGAGAACTTGGCCAAAACCAGTTGGAGATCACGTAAGAACCGACCGAGAACGACCCACGTCAAAAAAAGGGACATGGCCGCAATAAATGCAATTGGAGAGACATGGCAGTCGGTCGGTCGGTTGGTTGGTCGATGGGGGTATCCTATAGGATATGGGGGATAGGATATGTGCCGTCTGTCACTCCTGACTGAATGGATGCGCGTCGAGTGCGCCGAGTCCATGACAACCTGCAATCAAGCGCCAGCAGGCATATCCAACGGATTGGACCACAGAATCAATACACCGAAAAAAGTAAAAAATATATGTTGTATTGATCTTACTTTAAAACGATTTTCGTTCAATAAACAAGTATTTAATCAATAAGGACGAGATATTAATGCTGGAAATGAATTAATGACATTTGAAGTCCCGGATAATAATAATATATATTTTTAAAAGGAACTCAGACAATGGGCCATCTTTTTCCAATATCATCAGATCCACATCTCATATAATTGGTTTTTTCTGTGCATCATCATCATCAACTGCATGCAACCAAACGCGTAGGCCAGCAACATCCAAGAATTGAGCAGACTGCAGCAACTGGCAACAAGCAACATGCAACAGACAGCGAACAACTGCAACAATGCTGCGACATTTGCACGGGCTTTAACTTAAATTATGCGCCAAACAAATAAGGTCTCGCCCAGTACCAACTCTGGAGACCCAGCCCCATAATGATGCCATGAGGCCATCTGCAAGTTTTCTTACTGTTACAGCACTCGAAAAAATAAGGATAGGAAAGTAATACAGGGATTGGAGTTTATGGTTTAAAAGTAAATAAATAAATTATCATTAAAAAATATAATAAATACTTTGTTTTAATAACTAAACCTGTCGTTGAAACACCTTAAGCTTAATCGTATAAATATTATTTCCTCTATTTTTTCAAGTGTAAGACAGTGGCTTGGATGTCGCCAGTTGGCGCAAAGTCACGGTCGCCACAGTTGTCATTTCTTTTGGCTGCAGTGGGGTTCCCGAGCGGATGGCAGAAAAAGACAAACAAAAAAGATACAACAATGCCAGCAACCGCAAGAAACAATTAAGTTTGCCCGACACAATGAGGAAAGCAACGATCAACAAGTCAGTTGGTTCAGTGTGCTATATGCAGACAGCAGCATATAACTTTAGAATGCGATTGAGAGGAAGCAGCATAATAATTGCATCCAATTGAAAAGCATTTCAAGTAATCTACATTAGTTTTTGCAGCTAAAATAAAATGATATAAAATAATGTATTTCTTTGCAAAAACCTTGCCAATCTTGTCATTAAATTTAATTATTAAGGAAATAATTAAACAAAACAATCAATATTGCCACGATAAAATTTCTTATCTGGGACATCTTAAAGTGGGGAACCAGTCCCCCAGACCTCTGCATCAAACATCTGCCCCGGCACGAGCCAAGAGTCATTAACCAACTTCTGGATGTGGCAGAGGGCAGCTTTTTCGATTAAGTGACAGGTTAAATGCTAAACCATAAGTTTTGGCCACAAGCAGCTGGCAATCGCCGAGCACGAGCCACAAACTTTGCAGCCGGCCAAGAGCAGGAGCCAGGAGACTGCACAGAAAAAAAGATTACAGCATCTTAATATTTAATTCAAATTTATGCTATGAGTCTTAGTCTTTAGAAGTGCAAAACTAGCCTTTTTCTTTTGCATCTTTAGTTAGAAACAAGACCAAAATGCAACGACTTAATATGAAATGAAAACACCGATGATTTGCATTATGGTGATATTTTTTCCGGTGCAATGACCGAAGAAGCCAAAAGACAGGAGACAGCACCCGAAACCGGTTCCAAAGCTCCCACAGGCACCTTCTGTCCAAGGCCTGACGACGTGCGTCGGGCAACCATTAGTGGCAATCTTTGGGCAATTGTCGCTGATTGTCGTCGTCCGTTCTGCCTTGGGCTCGTTCCCAGATGCAGATGCCGATGCAGATGCTGTTCGCAGTGGCAGACACAGTTGCGGTTTGCAAATGTCGACCGACCTAGCTTGATTAGCTAAAAGTGCGTGCGAAATCCAAATAGGGAAACTTCTGGGGCAATTGTCGGTCTCATCAATTCATTGAGTTCCACTTGTACCCAAAGGTTTATGGGATGTACTATGTATATCTAAGAGATAAATCTAAGACAGGGAAACTATCTAAGGGAAGGAATAAAATTAAATGAGAGCCATTTTAACCCTCAATAGTAAAATAATATTCAAGTCTGCAATATTCTTACAAAATTTTGTAAAAAGAATCCTACAATAGAATTAAAGCGCAAATAAAAAAATATGTGTTTTCCTCTTCTATGATTTTAAATTACGCGCCAATCCGGGTGTAGGGCTGAAACATTGATTTCCGCCGAAAAGTATGGCAACGTCAATTCAGTCTTCCTGAGCCCCTTACCATTTGATTTTGCTGGTCTCCCGAGTTTTTCCACAGGAAATTTTGTTTTTCCTCGTGATTCTGAAGGTTGCGTACCCAACTCGGGCATTTTCATCCAGGGAAAAATATGAGGAGAGCGGAAAAATTTGTAAAGTATGGCAGCGCCAGTGTCCTAAGCGATTTCTTATCGGTTTAAGTGTGACCAGTTACCGCGAAAGGTTAAATCCACTTTTTGAAAACATCGATGTATTTGCAGATGTAATATAAAAGGTTATATTAACAATTGAATAGAACAACAAAACCTGGCAAAGGATAATTTGGAGCAACAAAAATGCGATCGCGATCGAATGGGATACCAGTCAGCGGAAAAATCACGACGAGAAGTGTTCGGAGTAGCGTGAACACAGCAGGAACTACAAGAAATATGAGTCGCAGCACCGTTGGACAAATAAATGCGATATCAGACACTCGCCTCAGTCCGCAGAAGTGCCCGCTCCCGCCAAAATCCGAGTACGAGAAGTTCTACGAAAACGTCTTCCTGGGAAACGACGATCAACCGGTTAGATTGTAATTATAGTAATTGATATACATAATTGTTAATATTTGTATAAACCGCAGGAGGAGGTACCAAATGAAATGGAAGTAAGTGCGCCACCTACCAAGCGACCACTACACGCTCTGCTAAACGATGAGGACTCTGTGTCGGAGATGCGGCGTCCTTCGAAGATTCCAGCCGGCAGAAACACCTCTGAAGTGCTGCTAAGTCCCAGGAAGCAAATGATTGCGGCAAAGGACGAGGTTATCCGACAGATCAATGGTCCCTCATCGCCGGTCAAGCGGCCGACCCCTGTCTCCACGGCGAAAAGTGTACACCAGAAGCGTCATGATAGATTCGATCTGCTGTACAATAAAACTGAACGCCACACCTGGACGGACGACGCCATCCAAATGCTGCTGCAGTTGTGGGCGCAACACATAAAGGGCTTGCGCGGCACCATGTCCAATACGGTTATCTACAAGGAAATGCAGAAGCAAATGAGCCATTTTGGACCGACCTACTATGAGATTAAAACCAAAATGGATAATATGTCTCGGAAATATCGGTAATGTGAAGCTTTATAGGACATCGCAGAGAAAACATTTGTATATTTACGTAACTTTTACAGTGTGGAGGCTGACAAAATCCGACAAACCGGAGTCCCATCCAAGTGGCCGTATTTCCACAAACTTCAATCCCTGCTAATTGGAACCAAGGCCGTCGATGTTTTTGAGGATATGATGTTTAACACTAATACCGGTAAATACTCAAAAAATGCACTACAAATAAAATTGTTATAAAATGTTATCCTGTAATCCTTACAGCTGCATCACCATTTTTCGATCAGGATGAATCTGATGGTGACGAATTGGATTCGCTGAGAGGAGAATATTTAGGCGAGGATTCCACAGCTAATGATCATAATTTTGAAGTCGATGAAGACAACAAACATAATAATGTCGATTTTCTCGCTAATGAAAGCCTTAAAGAGAGCCAGCGCTCTCCCTCTCTAGATATACCAGAAGAAGACGAATATGATGACGATGACGAGGTGCAGGCAGAAGTTGAAGAGCAAATGAACGACAGGGAGGATACACCAGAATCAGAGTTCATCGTAGAGGATCATGCGAAGAGGAAGAAGGAGACAAAGAGCCGCACAGACCGAATGCTCGAAATTGAAGAGGAGAAACTAGTGATCGAGCGGGAAAAGCTTAAGGTCATGAAGGAAGCATTGCAAGAGTTGTCTGCATTCCACAAAGATCTGATAAAGTTGATAAAACATAAAAAATAAATATTACGGGTTGTCTATATCAATTTCTTTACTATGCGTAAGAAGTAATATTAGGATTGTTTGTACACTATCTTAAACATAAAGTATATTAAAAAGACTACATTTAAAAAAAAAAGATTCTGAATTGGATTTAAATTTAGCTGCTAATGGTTTTGTCGCATATAGAAATTTTTATTTTATTTCACTTTATTTTCGACCCAATGCACGCCAACGGGTTAAGGGCTGCCAACTTGCTGGCGAAATACTGCTCGACGAGGGCTACATTGGTTTGTTATTGTTTTGTTTTTAATCTGAATGTAAGCGGAATAATGCTGCAGAATACCGAGTTCCAGGAATCTACCAACGAGATCCTGCTGAAGATCCTTAGCGGCGAGTACTGGCTGCTGCAAAGACAGGGGGAAAGCACAGTATGGCAGATCTACCGACAGATCATCCGCTCCGATGGAACCAAGCTGAAGGATTATTACCTTTGCGTTGTCTGTAAGCGCCTACTGATATCTGGCGACACTGCCAGCCTGCGCTCCCACATCTGCCACGTGAAGTACCTGCAACGTGCAGCCAGTATGCCAGTGGATCAAAAGGTATATGTCCGCCAGTCACGTGTGTTTGAGAAAGTCTCTAACCGACAGCGATTCAACCATTGTAGGCCAGCAAACCTCCAGGTCATCGCATCCATTGGTCCTACAGATCAACCAAGACTCTGCTGGAGCTGTGGCAAAAGAACATCGAAGATTTGCGAAGTGAGACCAGCAGCAAGGACCGAATATATCGAAAGTTTGCCAAAGAGATGAACCACTTGGGCTTGAAGCCGTCTGACATTAAAATTAAAATGAATAATCTTAGCGATCGTTATAGGTAAAGGAACGAACTGTATAAAATGTAGGTAATCTTCTTTAACCATTTACATATGTATATTTCAGCCGAGAGGCCGAACGGCAGAAAGTTACTGGACAGCCATCAAAGTGGTTGCATTTTCAAAAGCTCCAAAAGTTTCTCAATGATTTTAAGGAAAATAATCCTTACAGAAATTTTGTAAATGAAGAAAATAGCTACACGGATATGGAAACAGATGGGTCAATAAAGTGGAATGACGATGATACTGATATAGAAGCATTGGCTTCTCTGGAGACCTATGAAACGGAACTCGACCAACAAGACCAGACACCTAAGCAAATAAAAGGGGCAATGCGCTGGAAAGCTAAGCGGTTTATGGCCATTCAGGAAGAAAGACTGGTTTTGGAAAAGGACAATTTTAAGACTTTTCAATCTATTATGAAAGAGATGATGTCATGTAACAAGAACCTTTGCCAGGTTATTTTGTAAAAATGAATAGAAAAAGTACTCATCTCAAGTAAAGAATTGATTAAATAAATAAACTGTTTTCAAACATATTTCCCATATTCATTTCGGAGTACAATTAACAATTAACAATAAAATACCTAGTAGTATTTAATAATTTGTTAAAAAAAAGCAATAAAATAATTTTTTAACTTCTGCTAATTTTCCAAGTTTCTTTTCTCCGGTGCACAATCAGGGTTAATGTTGTGTTTGTGCAACCCTGGTATAGCGGTGCTGCCAACTCGGATTTCCACCATCGCGGTTGGATTTGCCATGAGCGTCAACATTCGGAGCAGAAATATGTTTATAATAAACGCCCCCGACGAGGAGGAGAAGTGCACCGAAGCCCAACTGGACATTCTGCTCAAGATCAACACGGGCGAGTACAGGCTGGTGAAGAAGAACAAGCGTAGCTCCGTGTGGAACGTCTATCGGGAGATCGCCCGCGCCGATGGAACCAAGCTGAAGTGGCGCTACTTCTGCCTGGGCTGCAAGCGGGTGATGCAGTCCTCTGGCGGCACCACCTCCAATCTGCGTATCCACAAGTGCCATGTGCGGTATCTTAAGCAAAATGGTGGAACCCGGAGTCCCTCGGGCGATGCCACTTACCGCTCTCCTTCGCCCCGCGCAGCAGCATCACAGACGCCACGCGGCCAGCAGAGTACCGAGCAGCGGGCGCCGGTGGGAACGGCCAAGAGAGCGTCAACCTTTGCATCACAGTACGCGCAGTTTTACGAAGTCAGAGCGAATCCACTGACCACCAAGTACACCGAAATGGAGGACGATACAGAGGAGAATCATCTAGAGGAGGAAGCAGATGCCGCGGACGAAATTGTAAGTGCTCCAGATGCGACGACAATATCATTACAATTACCAACGTGTATTTCAATCCACAGATCGAATCTAAGGCCATCCTGGACCCACCCACGTCCACTTCCAAACCGCGCCCTTTGCTAAAACTCTTTTCGGAGGACTCCTGGTCTTGTGAGCCGGAACTGGAGCCTGAGGAGCCAGAAGAATCGGTGCTGGATGAATCGCCCATTGAGCTGGACCACAACGACATCCAGCAGGCGCCAGTGGATGACTACAAGGAGGAGATACTCCATCCGAAGGCACTAGAAAAAAGTAACCAATTCAATGCCAGCGCCATATCCGAAGCGGAATCCTATGCCAAAGCTTGGGCTCATGCCTTCCTCCGTCTGAGCGATGAGCAAAAGTTCTACGCCAAGCGATCCATCGACGAGCTGCTGGTCCTGGGGCGGCTAGAAAAACTAAGCATTTCGACGGTGACATCGTTGACAACAAACTTGTAGCAAGCAATATTAATAGTGTAGATATCCCATGTAATATCCCTAGCCTAAGACATCCTCATTTCATTATTTACTTTAAGCATGAAAAGTACTCTTAAGTAAAGAGATTTAATTTTGTAAACTATCTAAACCAAAAAAAAAAATAAACTTGATTTAAAAAATAAAGTCTTAAAATTTGTTTTACATTTCAAATTGTACCATTTAATTGGGTTTTATAAAATATGAGCAAGGTAAAGAATGCGAATATTTCAGGTCTTTCAGAAGGCATAAGAAGATGCCCAAAAAGCCAGTTATTACCAAAAGTAATATGTATTCGCCATTAAAATGATAATAAACTAATAATACATCGTTAAAATATGTTTTTAAAAACACAGAACATATTTTCAAAGTAAAATGAATCATTTTTGGCTTGGTTATGATCGATTTAAAATACACAAAAACTTAAGAATCTTTCCCAAACAAAGGCCAGAGGCGACAGAAATGCTTTGGGGGGGCGTTTCCTCGAGTTTGCAAAAAATACGAATCCCTCGTCTTAGCAAAAGCTTGCTCCAAACAATTAAAGAAACCGCTTAACTCTAATCTCAAATAAAGTCTAAAATGAGTTTTTCAATTTTTTTATTTTTTCCAATACGTTTTTAGTTTTTTTTTTTTTGTTTAATTTTTCTTTTGGTTGCCATCTTGCATTTGTTGTATATATTTTTTGCTTTGCTTTTACAGTTTTTTTTTTTAGTTTGTTTGTTTGTTTGCTGTGAATTACATTTTTTACTTTGATGCTTGGATATACATTAAGTCGCCTGTTGTGGTAGCTTTCTTTCTTTCTTTCGGTTGAAAATGATGTATAAATGGGAAAAGATGTGGTTTGTGTGTGTGGTGGATATACATTTTTAATCATATCTTTAATACGAGAGAAACTTAAGAGTTACCACGCTACAACAACGTTCGAGGGAGGATATCAAAAATAAATTAGATTTTTAAATAAACAATAAGTTAAATGTTGGGCTGAGAGCTGATTGTAAGTTTTAATTATAAACACCCGGGCGTATTTTAATTTATTTATATCGCTGATGTGTTTCATATATATAATAAAATTCGACAGACAGATAATAGAATTGGTTTAGAATTTGATACGACATTTTCAAGTGACAGTTGTGGTGTGTTAATGGATGTTTGATGTTGCATTGAAATTTCATCCTATGAAACAAGAGACAAAAAGCATAAACAAACCGAAAAATAGACGCGGCGGCCCATTTAAGCGAACTCGGATGGTATTGGTTGCTCTTTTCTTCTAACTTGCAGCGGTGGTTGTTGTTGGTTGTTGTTGATGATGTTGCGAATGCTGCTGTTTCCACTGCGCTGATATTTCGGGCGGTGCGACTGACTGGGTCCCCTTCCTAAGCAGTGCTCTCAGTGGTTGTATTTTGCAGTTCTTGAGCGCCATTCTAGGGTTTTGCATATTATAAATTATAAGGATAAATAAATAAAGCATACAAAATCATACGTTTAAATTAAAAACATAGACCCAAGGCCTTTCTTTCCCTTTGTTAATGGTTTCGTTTAGAGAGTGCGACAGTTGTTAGGTTGTTAGGTTAGTTAATTATGAAAATTTAGTTTGTTATTTTTTCGTGACCGCCACCCCTGGTTGTTATTGTAGAGATACTGGTGCTGTTGTTGTGGTTGTTAAGTTGCCGCAGATGCTGTGTTATCGTAGTATTTCATGGTTTTGCTTTGGCAAAGATGTTTCAAGTTGTTCTGCTGTCGTGTTGTTGTGATTAGTTCATTACCTGCTGTGGCGGCTGCTGCTCCAAACCACCGCCAGGGCCATTCGGTTTCCGATTCTGGCGACGTGGACGTGGCTGTTGAGGGCGTGGTGGTCCCTGCTGGCCTTGAACTAAAATGAAATTGTTTTATTATTAAATTAGAATAAAGATTTTAAGCCTTCGCTAAAATACTCACTATATTCGCCGCCATCGCGACGTGGTGGCGGTGGTCCATTATTGTAATTGCGACGGAAGAAGCGCCTCTGGGGTCCGCCCGGTGGACCGCCACCTCGACGCGGTCCTTGTCCCTCACCCCGCTGCAGGCCCTCCTGATTCTGGTCCAGTCCGGGTTCGGCACTGCTGCCATCACCGCCGCCCAGCCCGCGGCGTGGTTGTCGCGGATAATAGTTGTTGTAGCGGCGAGGGCCTCCGGGCGGTCCTCCCGGGCCACCCGGACCACCGCGTGGTCCACCACGTGGTGGTCCACCTGGGGGACCACCGCCGGGCGGGCCGCGACGGAAGTTTTGGCGTGGTTGGCGCGGGCCAGATTGCAGCTGCTGCTGCTGCTGCCCGTCAACGGACGGCGCCTGCTGCTGTTGGACCGGCGACGCCAGCTCGTCGCCTTCGTCTCCCTGGCCGGGCTCCTTGCGGCGATTCTTCTTCATCCAGGGGCGGAAGTTTCGGCGCTTGTCCGCTGCAAACTGACTGCCCCGCACCGGCTCACCCGATGGTCCCGTTACATTGGCTGCCTCATTGCCCTTCTCGCCAATGACAACGTCGAACTCAACGACCTCACCATCGCCTACAGAACGGACCGCCTTCTTCGGATTGTTACGGGCAATAGCACTCTGGTGCACGAAGACGTCCTCTTTGGTGTCGTTGCGATTGATGAAGCCGTAGCCGCTCTTCACGTTGAACCACTTGACGGTGCCGGTGACTTTGGTGGCTGCAAAATTATAAAAAGTTAAAGAGCTTGAAAACTTTGAAAAAGGTTATAGTTATTTAGGATGTTATTTAGGTGTCATTTGGGAGTAGCTATGATAGACGATATAAATGTATTGATATTTTATGCGAAAGCCATTAAATAATTCGATATTTGCGTAATAAATCGATTTTCTGTTTGGTTTATCCGGCGCCCGTATAGCAAGTCAACCCTGAAAGTCATGTGATCATGTGATAAACAACACACAAACCAAAAATCCGTCCGCTTTGGTGAGTAAAATGTAATATTTAAATCCTAATTAAAATTTCGAACCATAAGAAACCCCTCTCTGAGGGTCTAGGACATGGGAAATGCATTTAAAATATATTAGAATTAGTTTCAAATACTTTTATGCATTTTGGTTTATAAATAGATTTATCATTTCTGCTGCCGAAAAATGGGTTTGAATGGGCAAGGATCTTATCGGATCTTCGCGTGCCTTGAAAATCGGGCTTATAGCACATGCTGCCGCTATGCGAGTGTGTGTACAAATAAATGTACCAAAACAATGAACACACACAACCGCCGCAGCGCCATCCCGCTCGCACCCACGCTGCGCGCGCACCAACAAATTGGGTTGCTCTAGCCGTGTGTGTGGGCGGGGGAGGTGCGCCGCCACCGCTCTCGCCCGCCTAAGGGGGGTGGGTGGAGATGGAAAAAGGCCAGACCGGCAAAAGGCAGAATTTTCATTTCGTTTGCCGGCGGCGCAAACACTCGTTCATACATACGTATGTATGCGCCTTTTGCCGCACAAAATGGCCGACGCGCGTATATTTTAAGACCCAAACGCACACACAGGCATGTTTCTTCTTTTTTTTTTTTCTTTCGTTCCTTTCGTTGCTATTTTGGTAGCACTAGCCGCCGCCATGTGTTCGCGTATGAATGAAAGGGGGACCACGATTGGGATTGGGATTTGGGATTCTCGGATCGGGTGCACTTCACACACTGGCTGGCTTACCGATGACTTCCTTCGGCGGCGGAGCAGGCTTGCCCTGCTGTCCCTGCAGCTGCTGCTCGTCCTGCGGCTCCTGCTCCAGATCCTCCGGCAGATTCTGCTGCTGCTGCTGCTGCTCCGGCTGCTGCTGCTGTTGCTGTTCAGCGGCCAGCGGCTTGTTCTCAGCATCGGCCATCGCTCACTCTCAGTTGTTGGTTAAAAACGAAAAGCGGGAAAAGCAAAAGGCTGTTGTTGTTGCTGCTGCTGCTGGTGTTGTTGTGTGGATGCGAGTGCCGCAACACTTTGTCCGTTTCCCTGCTGTTCTTCGGGGTGTCTGCTGCGATCGGTCGCAGTCGGTGGCGTTCACTCTCAACTGCCACTACCACTTCTGATGTTGTTTTTGAGTGTGATCTTAAAACACTCGCCACTCGCAGGGTTTTCTTTGCCTTAGCGATTCTATTTTGTTCGCTCCGGAAGTGAAACTTGACAGCCAGCGCCCAGGGCTGCTTGCAGGGGGCCTATCGATAGTGTTTAACCGTAATTCATTTGTATCGTTGAGCGTAAATTGATGCGATTGTCCATCTCTTAAGTGCTGTTAGGCGCATTTGTTATCGTTTTTGAATGTATTTCAATTTATGTTAAACAGTTTTATTTTGAAATTTTATAAGCTTTATTATTCGGAGCAAAAGGTACGATTGTACGGAAAGTTGAATAAATGTTGATCCATGGCAGTTGGAAGGCAACAGAGGTGCAGAAACATCGATATTTGCAGAAAAAATAAAACTTTTAAAATATAATATTATCATTTTCCTAATTGCTACAAATATTTGCTGGTATTGTTTCTGCTACACCACGAGTGCTGCTTCGCTTGCAGAAATGATGAACCTGCTCTAGGGCAAATCCTACGCAGCTTAGGCCAATACCCACGGACCACAGATAGAAGGCTCCCTGGAGAATGTCCAGGGTGAGAACCACACGCTTTTTGCGGCGCACGGCCGGCTCTGAGGCCGCTGGATCCAAGTCAGTCTGGTCGCCCAATTCGTCATAGAACTCCTCGGCATTCGGCGAAGTCCCGTCCCGTTTGATCAGATCCATCTGGCGCCAGTGCTCAAAGAAACCATGTTCGTGAAAGCCGGTGAAGAGCGTTTGAATGCGGTGCAGGAAGGGCGATCCGCGGGGCAAGATGTACGTGCACAGCATGGATCGCAGGTACTCCTTGACAATGTGGTAGGCCGGTCGCTCGGCCTGGGCGTTGTAGGTGAGGGCAAGGAAGTCCCTGGCGTGGAAGTCGCGCATGATAAAGGCCGACCGTCTGTCCCGCCGGCTCACGTGCACCTGGTAGTAGGAGGTGGTCAGTAGGAGCGGCAGCTGGCGACTGCGGCTTTCAAGCGTGCGGTACTGGTCCTCGGATAGAGTGGCCCGCACCGCATCATACATGGTAGACACGGCATATATATGGACGTCCAGTTGTCCGAGGCCCTCCAGCCGATCCAGCTGCGCCTCATAGCTGGGACGCACAAATCCAGACTCCAGCTTGGCGAAGTAGATGGTAGTGAGAACGTAGCTAAAGAGGATCCAGCCTATGAGGAAAGTGCGCATCGAGCTGAACGAGGAAAGTCGTTCCGCCGGCTCCCCGACGTGCGTCTTGCAAAACATTTCCAGGATCTCATACCAGGTGGCCTGAAATTGGGTGACGCCCCCACGGGGCACACGCTTTTGGAGGCGTTGCATCAGCCAGAAGATCAACACCACTGCCAGGAGGGTGACCAGGAGCAGGTGCCACACGGAGCGTCGGAAGACGTGCACGAATATCAGGTACTCCGGCTGAATCCCAGAAGCCGGCACCACCAGGTACAGGATGCGGCGGGTGTGCGGATACAGCACCTCCACCTCTGGCCAAATGCAGTCCAACACGAAGCGAGAATTTGGACCGAAGTGGGTGTGACCGCTGGCCAAGTCCTTGACCGCACCCGTAAAATTGCCACCGGGCAGGCAGCGTCCGTAGGACTCATTGTCAGCTGGTAATACGTAGGTTACCGAGGCATTCAGCATCCGTGCAGTGACCCGAGCAGCTACCCCATCCACTGCCCTGTAGCCAGCAGTCTCCACGGGATCCCTGGGAACCGCCATCAGAGGATCCGAGAACATGGAAAAGCGCAGTGGATAACCCCTCAAATTCCCCATTTTATCGGGATAGAACAAGGCCTCTCCATTTCGCTGCACCACCTGAAGACCCCCAAGGGCAAAGGGATCAAAGTCGAAGATACCAGCATCCACGCTGGTGATGGCCAGTCCGTAAAGCAATTGCTTGGTCCAGCAACTGCGAAAGAGATCCAGCAGTTGATCCTGCCCAGCATCGGGCCAGATGAACAGATATTTGTGCAGATGCTTCCGCGGCTGCCGAGGATTCAGCATGTCCACGATACGACGGACTAGGGAATCCCCCCTCTTGCCAGCTGGTATATGAAAGATACTCAAGCTGTCCGTGTTGCGAAGCGGCTCCATCTCATGGCTCTCGACATTCCGGGTGACCACGGGCAGCTGGCCGCCCACGCAGCGGTGCAGCTCCAGCTCCAAAGCGGAGTGACTCGGATCCAAGGCAGCCGGACAGCTGGAGCAGCGATACAAATAGGTGATCTGAACATTTTGCTTCACGGCCAGACGACAGGCAATCCCGGCCAGCGAACAAATCCCGGGCAGAGAGTTGAACCACAGCCAGAGGCAGAGCAGGAAAGGAACCGAAGACACCATTTCCTCAAAGGCAACTAACCCTGTTCTTAGGCGGCGACCCAGCAACAACCTGTGGCCTACAAGTCCCTAGAGTGTCGTAATTCCCAATTATGAGTTAAGGCATTGCGTGTGTGTGGCTCGTTTCTCTGGGCAAACGTTTAAGTTTACAAAGTTAATAAAATAATTCAAGTTCAAATAAATACATATATTCGCAGTATCATCCTATACGCTGAACGGTTTAGCAATTGGAACACCTGCACTAAGTTAGGGGTTAATTAATACGTAAGTTGATAAGCTGTTTTGTGCTGAAACTGCAAATTCGTGTTTTTATTAGAACATTTCAAACATTTAAAGTCATTGTGAAAGACGCAGAAATATATACACATTTTAGATTGTTATACCCTGGAACAGATGGTTGTGGGTGGTGGGGTTACTTTTTAATTTTACAACGATCAAGAAAATAATTATTATTAAAGCTAGCTATCCAATGGGTTATATGAAGGAGATATCTCCTTAAAATCCTTGTTTAAATCTATCTTTTCCTTATTTAAGCTTTGGGTCTTGGGTATCTTTCAGTCGAACTTAAGCATTCATACTTTTAATTACTATTTAATTTGTATACTTTCATCATTATAATGTCAAAAATATATAAAAATTGATCGGAAATGTTGTGAAAACAAAACACAACAAAAAAATAGTCTTAGGAGTAGATGCATTATATCAATATATTCCGGATTAAACCACAACTATGGTCCATGCCTGTTCTTCTTTGTTGTCTACTTGAGTTCTTTTTGTTGTCCCATCCAAATATCACGGTAGATGTTTTGCAATTTGGGAATATTTTTAGCTTTATAATAATGATAATGTTGCGACTGACTGGCGACCCATCGATGCAAAAACAAAGGCAATTAACTGCATGCCTGATAAGCATCAAGCCTGCCTAGTAACACCTCGATTTCCAGGTGGTTGATCGGTCATCCCACTATGCACATATGTAATAGAAAAAAAGGCCTGTCATTTGTAGATAGGATGCAAAAATCAATATATTATATTTAAATCTGTTTTACTTTGTTGGTAGATTTTACACAAATGTAGGCAAACCTCGAAGCTTATAGAAATGTCTTAAACCTAGCGTATTCTTGAACAAATGCAAGTATAATAAATATAATTCCCAATCTATATTATTTTTAGGAAAAGGATTGAGGGATACTTTAAGGACCACCTTGAGTCTAATTCTAATAAATCCAACAATTCCCCAGCTCACATCATGTTTTTCTGATCTCTAAATGTTCCCAACAAGAGGACAAAGTCTTTTAGAATTTAGACAATGATTTTAGCTATATGCAGCATACGGGGACAGCATCTATTCGGGAGCTTATCATCTGCAATTCTGGCTGCAGTCTAGAGGTCTCATAATGTTGGGGTCGAGCAGATCCGGCGGTGTGTCAAGGCTGTCGCTGCGGTCGGTTGTTGCCCGCGCTGCAATCTTCCGAGCTGCCGAGAGTGCTGAGCTGTTGGGTGCGCCTGGCCGGGATATAAATACGGCTCGACAGCAGTGCAGCAGTATGATTCGACATGATGAAGTCGTTGACGGCGATCGCAGTTGTTACGGTGGCTCTGCTGGCTGCTCTCGGTGTCCAGGCCAAACACCTGGACTCCAAGGTGGCCGACAAGGACTTTCTGGTCAAGCAAAAGTTTGCCTTTGACATTATGCAGCACATCTATCAGGATGATGTGTTCGTGACTCAATACCCGGCCACCTTTGTGGAGTACAAGCCCTGGGAGCATGTGGGCGACTATGTCCACCCCGAGATGCTGGAACACTTCTTTGAGCTGTGGGAGCACCATCCCTTCCATGACGACCAGCCGTGGTCGGTGATGTACGAGAAGCACGAGGAGTATGTCGTTGGACTGGTGCGTCTCTTCTATTTCGCCAAGAACTGGGAGACCTTCCAGCACGCCGCCTTCTGGGCCCGTCAGCACGTCAACAAGCAAATGTTTGTGTACGCCTTCACCATCGCCGCCCTCTTCCGCGACGATATGCAGGGCGTGGTCCTGCCAGCGCACTACGAAATCCACCCGTGGTCCTTCTTCGACAGCCAGGCTCTGGAGTGGGCCGAGCACTACAAGATGCACGGCTTCCATCATGTGAAGCAGATGGACAACATCTACAATGTGGTAATCAAGGCCAACTACTCGAACGTCCACGGCGCCCTGAACTACGATCACGATCTGGCCTACTACCTGGAGGATGTCGGCTTCAACGCCTTCTACTACTACTTCAACCTGGACTACCCCTTCTGGACCAAGGGCGGCGAGGAGCATGTCCTGAACAAGGACCGTCGCGGTGAGCTCTACCTGTACGTTCACTGGCAGCTGCTGGCCCGCTGGTACATGGAGCGTCTCTCCCACGACCTTGGCGAGGTGCCCGCCTTCAACATGTACGTGCCCACTGAGTCCGGCTATGCCAGCAACCTGCGTAGCTACTACGGAGTGCCCCAGTGGCACCGGGAGAACCACCACAGCTTCTACCATGGCGACAATTACGAGCACATTGAGCACGTCGAGATGTACACGCAGCGAGTGATGGACTGGATCCACAAGAACGAGAAATTCGACATGGAGACCATCAACGTCCTGGGCAACATCATCCAGGGTAATGCCGATAGTGTGGACAAGAAATTCTACGGAAGTCTGGACAAGCTGTACCGCTATATCGTCAACGAGGGACACCACTACGGCCACGGGGATGAGAGCTTCCCCGGTCTGTTCATGCACTACGATACCTCACTGCGCGATCCCATCTTCTACGAGGTGTACAAGACTCTAGTGGGCCACTACTGGCATCTGATGGAGACCTACCCCGAGTACAAGAAGCACGACTACACCTTCGAGGGCGTCAAGATCGATGCCGTGCACATGCCCGAGAGCCTGACCACCTACTTCGAGTACTTCGACTCGGACATCAGCAACGCTGTGAATGTGGAGCCCGCTGTGGAGGGTGCCACCGATCCGCTGTACACCTTCGGACGCAATTCCCACTACAAGGGCTCCAGCTACGTGATCAAGGCCCGCCAGCAGCGACTCAACCACAAGCCCTTCGAGTTCACTCTGGACGTGACCTCCGACAAGGTCCAAGACGCGATTGTTAAGGTCTTCATCGGTCCCAAGCACGACGAGCATGGACACTTCATTCCCCTGGAGCACAACTACCAGAACTTCTTCGAGCTGGAGCACTTCAAGGTGCACCTGGAGGCAGGCGTCAATCACATCAAGCGGGCCAGCGGAGACTTCTCCTTCTGGGTGAACGATCGCACCACCTACCTGGAGCTCTACCAGAAACTGATGGACGCCACCAACAGTGACTACAAGTTCAAGCTCGACATGTCGGAGGCCCACTGCGGCGTGCCCAACAGGATGATGCTGCCCCGCGGCAAGAAGGGCGGTCAGATGTACCAGTTCTTCTACATGGTCTATCCGTATCACCAGCCCACGGTGGCCCAGTTCACCGGCTACGATCCGGTGATCAGCTGCGGCGTCGGACACGGCTCCCGCTACGTGGACGCCCTGCCCTTCGGCTTCCCCTTCAACCGACCGGTGAAGCACGACTACTACTTCGATGTGCACAACTTCAAGTTCGTGGATGTCAAGATTTTCCATCGCGACGAGCACACCAACGTTGTGTAGAATCCATAACGAAAAACCAACGAACGAACGGAAACGAAACCCTACATGTCTCTTTGTCCATATTTCCCCCCATAGAAGCCGTAATTTAATACAGTTTTTCCTTAACTTGTCAGTCCTTCCTGTGACCATTTAACAATAAACGTATCCGAAAACCACACTTGTAGTGTATTTAATTGAACTTTTTGAACTTTTACTTATATTTTAAAGAAAAAGAATGAAATTAAATCAAATGAAATTTCTAGTAGTAAAACAGAGCCAGGCAAGTGATTTTATTTTAATAAAGAGTATGGTGAATATTTATTACTCATAAAATTACTTTTTAATCATCATATAACATATAATCATAATATAAAATAATGTGGAAAAGTATAGATTATCATGAAAAGTTGCGAAAATGTCAGTTTCCTTTTTTCTATGGATTAATTGGAGATTTCAAAATAGCTCCTGTAAATATTTTCTAATTCTGTAAAAAAGTTTATCATTGAAGATTCCACATTAGTTCATAAATTTGTATTTATTTTTTTAGAATCAAGTTTAAATTTAGAATTCATAAAATTTAAATCTATATTTTTCCAAAATTGAGTTTGGATGAAACAGCAGAGAAACACCAATGATTAATATATAAAAATCCCCACTCGTCGACAGGAAAATAAGCAATACCTGATCAACTGAATATAAATTCATTTTCAGAGCTCAGAATTCTGTATTATGGGAATACCCTATATTATCGGGTCTGTTTAAAATATTTTAAACGGAGCCACCGCAG